>OMLM01020191.1:0-17154 GCA_900302695.1 Helostoma temminkii | reverse complement strand
CCAATCAGGTTTTTTTTTTTTTTTTTTGTTTCTAGGGGCGTGTTACAAGGCCCGGAGATTAATTGGGGCTGTGGCTGGATGACATCTGGTCCCAGCTTCATAAAAGTCTGGGTCGTGAGGTCCACTGGGTTTATAATGAAGTATATATATAAGTTTATTTTCTCATCAACAGGGTGTTAATCAGAGCTTCTTCAATGGCCATTTCCACACATGTGCAAGTTCACAACAACAGTGGTAAATTCAATGAACAGAAAATGCTAATGAAGCAAGAACAAAACTGCTGTCAACTGTTCTTCTTTAACCTGTTTACCAGGTTAAAGTTACAAAGTAACTTTTAAGGAAAGGACCGAAGAAATTCAATATTTTCCTTGTCAATAACTATGAAATGACTATAACAAGTTACTGATCTATATGCCCATATCCAGAACATGACATAGTTTCTACCTCAGTGCTTCACTGATGAAAGCAATAAAGCCTAACAACCCAAACAGTTCTCTGTATGATGCAATACAGTTAACAACACCATAAACTACATCCTCCAACCTGAGCATAGAGTTAACTCAACATGTCTCTAACAAAAACGTTATGACCTTCAACAGGATAGGGTTTATTGCAAGGTGATTGTATTAGACTATATGGTTTGTACTCACATTACTGCCCAACGTATTTATTTTATTTTTTATTTATGAGTATTCATAAGTAGAATTACACTACATTACAAAAAGTAAAGACAACAGAATATACTAAAAAGATGGAAAAAAAAACAAAAACACAAAAGGAAATGTTCTTTCCTGATTTGTCCTAACTTTCATATGTGACTATTTTGTGCTTTAAAATAAATTATTGTATTTGAGGACTAACATATTGTTGGATTTTGTGGTTTGGATATGTTGCTAAAATTAGATATTTAATGACTTAGATTTACAGATTGTAATTTTATAATGACAATATTATTACATCAATATAATTGGCTCCTTGTGCAAGTGACTCACAGCACTTTTTAACTACTGAATTTCCAAGTTAATGATTAAACCTGAGCGGATAAGCTCTGCTAATAGGAGCTTTATGCCTGTGGCTCTACACCAAAAACAATCCACCTGTTCTACTTTACAGGACTAGCTCAACCACTCTACAGCTTCCTTGCATGACCCTATTAAAATATTGAGCATGTACTTAAGTGCTATTTGGCCAAGTGTCATTTAGGCTGAAGGACCCTCCATCCACAAAAGATGTCTTGAAGTGACTGGATCAGAGCTGGTAGTGAACCACAGAGGAATACACAGGTATTGAATTATTTACTCTCTATGAAATATTTATACCTTTGTCCCACCATCTACTAACTACAACTATGAAGTAGTCTGCAGTTACACTGTGAGTAGAAGCCATGTTAGTGAATCCTACCAACTTTCCATTTGGTGCATTTTAGTGGTAATTTATTAGAACTCAAACAAACAAGTGTTTAATTTGCAGTATGGGTGAAATGATTGCTCATGAAACTCGTATAACTTGATTACAAAAAGTCATCGATGCAAATTCTTTGCCTCGAAGCTTTGTTTTAATCCATGTGTTTATACACAGCTCATGTGTCTAAAACTCTGTACAACGCATTTATTATAAAACCAAACCAGGAACTTAGTAGAAAGTTTTATCTATAGGTTTGAAGGTTTAGATTTAAGATTTGTTAATAATACGATATTGAACATGACCGCACGCATGCTTTGTAAACCAGTTTAAATATTACAAATAGTATGTAAAAAAAACTTTAAAAAAATTGCTGCTGTACATTGCACCACACAGTTCAGGATGGTAACTAAGTAACTGCAAAATTAGCAGCAGTTTTAAGCAGCTGTCTGGAGCCTGTATCCGCACCTCAAGTCTCAGATTTATCTTCCTATAAACATAAAACATTAACTATACACTACATATTTACTATTTACGATAAAACATGTAAACCCACAGTCTGTATTTAAACTCAAGCCTATTGTTCATAAGGCGAGAGGCTGAAAGCAAACTGTACAGCACCTTGTCTATAAACTCTCTATTTTGCTCCATAAACTGATGACATTATCAGATTAAATTACAGCTGTATTAACTTAATCCTTTGATTTTAGCAAGGTTGACATAATGTTATCTCTCCTTGACCTGCCACTTGGTGTCAAACTACATAGCTACAATGCTGTAAAACAGTCATGCATATCATGCATATGTATCCTCTGTGCTTTCAAACATGTCACATAGAGTGGGTGTATCATTTTCATTCAGATAAAATGTTGACAGCATTCAAGTCTGTCAGTGGATTTAAATGATCTGAAAGACCAAGCAACCTATTTTAGTTGTTTTACACGCCTTGAATAAAGAGAAACAAGATAGGCTGTCAGAAAATCTATGGATGGAACAAATTTGGGAACTGAAGCTCTTCTGGGGAAAGATCTGATCCTCTGGGTGCAAAATGTTTAAGAGTCAAATGGATCTAAGTGTCCTCACTACAAAAATCAGTAAAATATGTAATATTTTGTGCTATTATAAAAAATGGAACTAATAGGCCAATATTAACTATCTATTGACCAACTGGCTGCAGAGTGTTTGGTTACTGCTGTAGACAGTGGCAGTTCTAGCTTGTGCCGCATCCTGGTCGAACTACAGCCCAGCAACTGCGTGATTAATACTGATGACAGCAAGCCCACTAAACATGCAATACTGTATGTTCAGTATTATGAATGAATTGCGGTTTATTTGGTAGCAATGCCA
Source organism: Helostoma temminkii (assembly GCA_900302695.1). NCBI lineage: Eukaryota > Metazoa > Chordata > Actinopteri > Anabantiformes > Helostomatidae > Helostoma > Helostoma temminkii. Next base: position 14,406 of record OMLM01020191.1, on the reverse strand, counting down.
GTGTAGCTGTATTTTTCAGAATACAAAGTTAATGTGCACTGTTTCATTAAGTCCCCTGCCTCCATCCTCTAGTCGGGCTTCCAACTCGTAGACCTGAAGTGACGTGCACCTACCCCATCCTCCTCCTCGTCTGGTACAGTACTTCTGAGTGGTCAGGAGCCTACTACAACTAGGGTGCACACTCTAAAAGGCAACTGCGCAAAAGAAAATCGATCACCACATTGTATTGTGGCAAACTATGCCACCCATACCTCCGTCTGCAAGTGAAGGTGAAAAGAAGAAACACTTGAATGCAGTATTTTTGGAATTTATAGCTATAACCTTTCACTACTGCTGAATGATGAATCTAATGGCAATCGCGGTATCAGCCTGTGTGCTTACATAACCCCAAAAGGCTGTAATTTAATTAAATATATACGTGTGTGAACATGAGAGCTGTGTTGTGGTTATTTGCAGTCTGCTTGTTATCTACCTCGTTAATAAAGAGATGATCAGTCAGTCTCTGTCAGGCAGCGCTGCATGTAGTCACATGACTTTTAGTACCGTGTTGCTGATTTAGCGTCTATGTCACTAGATTTAGTGACTAAAAAGTGACTAGCAACATATATGACTAGCAACACAGTGACTCTTTGGGCAAGCATCATCTACATTACATGAGGTGAGTCATTAAAATTTGTCAGTGAATATTCTCTGCTGTGACTGTGTGGGAGCAGTAGCCAGAATGAAGTGAGAATCAGCTGAATTGAACAATACTTTATCCCCGTTGATTGTGCCTGTAAACGTCTCCTTTGATTTTATAAAAGAAATGTAACACGAGTATTAGGGTTTTATGTTGTTAGCTCAAAATACACAAAGTTTAACAACATGATTTAATTCCAATGTTTGGATTCACTCTATCGATGTCGTTTATTATTTTGCAATCACAATATTGTCCACATTAATCACAATATGACTTTTTTACCAAATTGTGCAGCCCTACACATTTAAAACTTTGACTACTTTAATTAATTTAATTCTAATCAACAAAATAAAGGTTCAGATTCCAAAAAATATAATTGCATAAAATATTTGCCTTCAATTGATATAATTCATTTGTACATGTCAGTTGAAAGCAAATATTTAGCTTTAAACTAATATGAATTAGAAGTCAAAGTTAAATTTTTTGAGTGCACTTTGCACTTGTTTTTATGCATTATTATTTTATATACATTATGCTTGTTGTCTTCACAAATTAATGTTTACATGTTGAGTTTAGGAAGATTACAGAACAGGTTGAAAACCTGTCCTCTCACTGTGGTCCACCTTCTACATCACCAATCAATAATCCTTCGTTCCTACCAGTGACCCTTTGGAGAGCCCAAGAAATTCAATGTAGGTCAAACTTCAAATTCTGTGTTCGTAAGGTACAGAGCCCACTTCTACCTCATCTCTCTCGAAGGCATGGTATTTCTACCTATATGCTGATGATGCACAGCTTTTCATCATGTAACCTTACAATATGTCTGCCATAAAACATGTTTGTTTTCTCTTCAATATAGCTTAAGATTAAAATGAAACATGAACTTGACTGTTGAACTCTGCGTATATAATAACTGTGTTCACTGTTCCTTTCTGCATGCTTACATTTTTTAGACTACTAAATGGTTTGCAACAGTTAACTGACAGTGAAATGTTAAGAAAGGAGATTGTTCTTTCAGTGTCTTTACATCAGCTACTAGTTTAGCACAGAACCAATTTTAAGATCATTATGTTATTCATGGCCCCCAATTATATTTTTTAAACCAGCACATAGTCAGGGGTCAGTGTCATCAGAATTTTTTGCTATTGTACAAACATGTATTTAATTACATGTAACTATTGAGTTGCTAACTATGAAAAACACATTTGCACAAAGCTGTACTATGAGTTCAGATAATATTACATCTCAGTAGTAGCTATGGAAAAGCTACTACTTTTATAAACATGTCATGAAATAGTTCAACACAGGCTTTTTATAAATGTGCTATTTTTGTTACAGTCTGTAATACCTGTCAGATTAGTGTACATTTATATGTCACATTAAGAGAGCTACCACCAGAGGCTTAAGGATGTCTATGAAAGACAATGAACAACACAGAAGTGTAGCCTTTTTTAGACAAAAAGGGTTTGCTGGGATATCAGACATCATCGCACGACACTTCAGTCACAGACCGAGCTGTTGTTTATACATAATTCCTTTGTAGTTTCAGGAGCTCATTCTGCCGTTGATCATATTCTCTTCTATCTATGTTCTGAAGCTGACCTGTTGTGCAGAGATGTGCATATTTACTCTATTCATAGGCTCCACACGGCACACATGCTACAGGCACATATTCATTACTAAGTAGCCTGTGGCGACTGTCATGTGCAGACAATGGTGGAAGACAAAAACTGTGTATCTAACACACAGGGAATCTTCCACACTTGTAGCCACACTATGGAGACAGCACTCCCAAATAGCGTGTTTTTGTAATCATATTCACATAATCTTGTGAGAGTCGTATGTGGAATCACAGATAAGCCTCCTTATGCTGCTCAGTTATTACTGCAAATGAGCATGTCTGAGAAATGTAACACCTTGCACAGACTCTTGCATTTTAATTTTGGTGGCATCTGTGACCAGTCCGTCAAGTCCCTAACCCCCTTGGGGGACCCCCAACCTATCTGCTGCAGACCCCCAAAACCCAGGAGAAGGGGAGGAGGGGACAGCAGGGACACATTTGATTGATGATGGTGCGAATTAAGCAGAAAGAGATGGAGAGAATCCTTTTATCAGTCCAGAAACACGAGTGGATTAAAATGTAGTTGTACAACCCCTCTATATAATGCTGCAGCCTGGCCGCATATCACAAGGCACCAGAAGCCAAGATGAGAGTCTCTTGTTATTACTGCCCCCACCATAACCTACCACGTGAAACATTGCTGATGCGAAACAGGGTTGAAAATAGAGCTAAAAATTATTAGCAGATCGATTTATCTAAAAACGTCCTAACAATTGCTCAGTTGTTGTAGTCATTTTTCAAACTAAAATGTCAAACATTTGCTAGGTTTAACATTTTACATGAGAGAATTTGCTTAATAGAGTGAATATCTTTGGGTTCTGGACAATTTAAAATGTCATATTCCACTATTTTGTGACATCTGAAATGATACAAAACGGCTCTAGATCGTTAAACCTTTCCCTGTTTGGGTAAATCTTAGCTCAGGACATTCTTTTAGATTTTAGCCAAGCAGATTAAATATTTATAATTCAGATTTTCTACCAGTAAAGAAAGAAAATTATCCCAATTATGCATATAATTATTTTGGATGTGTTAATAGCAAAAACACATAACATTAATCATGTAGGTTATGTGATCATGTAGGTTGAAGCCCTTGATTGTCCTTAAATAGTATCATTGAGTCCTTCATGACCAGCCTTAAGGCCTTACTGTACCTGCAGCCTGTCTGTCTGGCAGTTGACTCTGTGCCCAGCTCCACAGCTGCTTTGCTGATGTTTTGTGCCACTGCATAATTTATTGCCCTCTTTGTAGGCCTCTTCTTGTGCCTCCCCTTCTTGTGGTGCAGGTGAGAGTTCAGGTGCTTGGTTTAACACATCACTGAGAAAGGCTTCAGACTGAGCTCCATAGCAGCAGACCCCACATGTGACAAATGCAATTAGAGGGAAATATGCAATTACCCCAGTCCCAACTCTCTCATGTGGCCAGACAAGGACAATTTGTCAGCGAGGCCCCAGTGGTATGTCCTAAGCCTGGATAGGGACCTGCAGGTACCATTGTCCCTGCCTCGTTCTCATGAGCTGGCCTGTGGTGTTGGATAGCCTGAAGCCCCTGGGAGGCCTGGCAGAGGAAGATGTATGGCCAGTGCAAAGATATAGGGTTCAATAATCAAAACAAACCCTTTGTCTTTGAATGTTACACGCTGCACTTTCCTAGAGGCAACATTGAACTACTGGGTGGAGGGAAAAAACCCTACTGAATTAAAGATAAAAAAGACAAAAGCAATTTCAATTTATACATTATCTTTAATTATGAAACTCAAACCTCTAACTAAAATTCAAACAATATGTCTATTGCCACAATTTATTGAAGATTGATACTAATTACAACTAATTAATCTATTGATTATGTTTTCAATGTATGTTAATCTAACAAGTAATTTTTTCAAATGGTTATTTTTGATTATTTGCTAAATCCTTTGATGAAATTACCAAAAAATGATGACAAAAACTTCTGTCAGAAAAAAATGCATTTATCAGGTATTTTAACATGAAAAAATTAAGAAATGATTTAAAAGACAAACTTCTACCTTATATTACTCTTAATCACAAAAAAGCTGAGTGGTAACTAAACAGAAGAGGTCTTATTTACTATATTCTGCCACTGTAGGGCACAAAAGGGAAGTCTTATTGAAGCTGAAGCCTTTTGGACTGCTACTGCAACACAAACAACCTACATTCTGTACTGTCCCTGAATGCACCAAACATGACAAGTGGCATTAACGCTAATACTAATGTGGCTAGATTGTAATCAGTAGTGCATTTGTATAATTCATCTTCAAATGGTTAATTACACCAATGTACAGTGCAGCGTTAATGGGAAGTCGATATGTGCATAAACTGTTTACAAATCCACCAGAAAGCAGTGCTGCATTCACGTTACTAATGTTAGCTGTTAACATTTGCCTTAGGAAATCTTCCAGTGCGTTCTTGTCTAAAATACAACAGCTAAAAACACAAAGACAAAACTGATTGTAATAAATACTCACAGTGCTGTCTTATCAATTTGAAGTTGGAGAGGATGTTTTGCTGAGATGCTTGTGCATGTTGTGCTGCTAAGTTAACCCTAGGCCAGTTTGATTTTACAAACATGAAGCACCATTTTATTATATCTCTGACGGATTTTCAGCATGCCTGGGAGTGGAAGTTGCACTAATTTGGGCTGCATGTAAACACTTTGACACACCGATGCATTACATGCAAATCAACGTATTTACGCAATTGACATAATCAATTGCATTGACGTCACCCCTAAGCCCCCTAAGCCAGTTAGTTTAGCTCAGCAAAGACTGGCTCTGTCCAAATGTAAAACATAATAATAGTAGGCCGTAAAGTTTACAATTTGAACTCTTATAGCTGATCCTGTTAGAAGGCTTAAGAGGCGCAAGAGCTGCGCCCTGTATTATTAAGCCCTGTGATAGACTGGGACTTGTCCAGGGTGTACCCTGCCTCTCACCCAGCTGGAAGTGGCTCCAGCACCTCTGTGACCCTTAAGATGGATTGATGTATGCATGTATGGCTGGATGCATGCTTTCAAGCCAACAGCCTGCTATTGCTAGTGAGTAGAATTATTTTAAAATATTTTTTATAATATTAATATGAAATTTAATCCCGTCATTTCGTTTGTTCACATGTTTGTACATTTACATTAGTGTCGTTTTGCTGAAGAGAAAAAAATTCTCAGCTGTATCCGCTTTATAAAAATCAATGTAATGTTAGCAAATCCAATCAAGTGCAATCAAGTACCTGCACTGCAGCCATTGTTGTTTTGTCTGTGTGCTCATGAGGTAATAATTGTTTAACATAAATAAGTAATGAATATTTCAGTTTGTTACAGTAACTGGTGTTTGTACTGGTACTGAAATGAATTTAATTTGGCATTACATTTCACTGTTTTGAGCAACATCAACAACAAAACAATAATCAAGCCCAATGTAGACTGTTTTTTTCCATTCCCTTTTCTTTTCTTTGCATTTTGTAGGGTTTTTTTTTGCCATTTATGACACATCAACTAAATTGAAACAGCAAGCAGGAGTTGCCAGTTGCCACACCCAGAACATTGTTACTCATTTAGAGTGGTGTTTCTGACTAGCTGATGAATATAAGTCCAATATTGACCCTTTTAGCTGTGTTTATTTGACTCTGCCAACTTCTTACTTTATATGCCAAATGCTCCATGGTTGTTGTTATTTCTGTCTCACTACTGTTTAGGGCTGAGCAGTTAACGCACAGTGGGATTTTAGTGCATTTTCCCCTTAAACAGCTGTTGCTTTGACTACAAATGACTCTATGGGAGTAAAAACAGTGAAGCAAAATAACTAATTTATAGAGTAAACAGCTACAAAGTGAGCTGAGAGTCTACGCTCTACGTAAATAGCTGAGCAGAGCTACAAATTCAAGTGCTAATTATCTATAGGTCTCAGACTGCGAGTGATCCCTTTTACACTGTTTTCACATTGTCATTTGATACGGTGTTACTGTAAAGTATCAATTATAGCTGCTACATGGTTCCATGGACCTTACCACATGGCGACCTGATTAATCACTTTGCTTTTGTATTTCTTTCAAGAAACTGCTGTCAGCTCATACAGATAATAATGAAAGCAGTTTTATATCTGTGTTAGGCCACAAACTGAGACCCTTGTCTCAAGTGAACCACCGGCTGACAAGTGAAGTGCATGACCTGCCGCACGCCTTTGTCCCCTCTTTGAATGGACATGATAGATAGAACTGGAGCAATGAAGGCAAGACTATGACAATTTGAGCACTGACCTGGTTTTCACTGTAGTCATCATAAAACACAGAGCCAGCATCCTGAGGACATGTAATAACATCAGACCTTTGGTGTAATTCACTATCTCAGTGTGTGGCAATATAGCAAAAGCCATTACATTTGCCTTGTAATTTGCTGTCCCCCAAGCGAGGGATTCAGGTGACTGCGACCCCCTTTAATGGAGTTCCAGCGATAAGGACAGGTCTGTTTATTAGGCACATGCGGTCGAGCGTGGCAGGAACAGCTGAGCGCAGGCAGGTGTTGGGCCCTGCGAGAGCTCAGGCACCGCTGGCAGGCCTCGGCGTTCATTTCACGCACGTTATCCTCACACTAGCTAGGTTGAAAAAGGAGGTCGCTGGGTGCACAACAATATAACTGCTGAGTGATGAGGTTTCCTCAGAGTCACTCTGGTGTGTACCACTCCTGGCAATTTGGTTTGTTTGTGGAAATCAATGAGTCATCTGCTGTTTTGTTGTTAGTCAAGCTGAAAGAGGATCTGTATAAATGAAACAGCAGGATTTATTTTTATGTTTTCTGATGAAACCTAATTTCAAAAAAACTACTAGAATATCCAGAGTTGACACTCATCCACAATGCCAAAATCTAGTAAATGATAAGTGAACATTTCATGAGGACACAAAAATAAAAAGATCACACATAGCAAAGAAAGGTTATATTCAGACATTTACAGAGCCTTGAGGAGAAAATGAACTTCAAATTAAAATGTCTACTTGATGCATTAACCTAATAGGGACGGATGGGAAAAGAGGGTTCTCATCCTTCAGCCTGAGGGGACAGACTTGGGGAGTTGTCATTACCAACTTAAACCATCAAGATGAGCCTGTTGGGAGGTGGATTCCCAGAGATTGTCTGCTGTTTTGACAGGTGTCTGTGCTGCTTAATTTATCAGGCAATTACAGAATAAACTGAGCTATCTTTACAACAAAACATGATTGAAATTTTTTTTAATTACACACATTACACATACACATTTTCTTCTCTGGGTTTGATTTTGAGAATTGGGTGAGTGTTGAGAAGAAGCTCAGAATTTCAATAAAATGCAAACAAGAAGTGCTTGATGATTTTATACTGTTCAACCCATTGTGTTTGTGTCTTAGACTACTAAGCTTGAACTGCATCTTAAGTACTGTATTATATCCTACAGATACAATACAGTTTTCACAATTAAGAAAATTATTGAAATAGTTGCAGATACATTTTCTGTTGCTTGGCTAATCAATTAACTAATTGTTTCAGCTCTGAAGATAAGAAAAATAAACAGATTCGTATTATGTCTATATGTGTCAGCCTACACATCACAACCATTATCGATGGCCCAGACAGCAGGCGTGCAGGCAGCCTTTATGTAGCTTATATAAAGTGTGACCCAGGAACCAGGGCTTTCTGTAAGTGTGCCCATGTAAACGCGCTTCCAGCAATAGTCATGCTTCTGCCAGCTGCATCATCTGTGCCTGCACAAAAGCATGCCCTTTGAAAAGTGCTCAACACACACAAAACCAGTGATGCGTGGTGCACATGCATCACTGTGCAAATGTGCATGCTCACATTACTCTTTATTCAACTTTAGATCCTCAATAAAAACTATTGTTGCAATAATAAAATGGATCAATTTTACAATCCATAATTTTAATTTGTTTTTTTTTCTTCTGGTAAATGTCTTTTTTTCCATGTAAATCTTGCACAAGTGTACTGAGGCTAGTTTAAAAAGATTTGAGGTGAAATCTAAATATGTAGTGGCAGATTGAAGGAGAAGCAACAGAGCTCATCTGTCCTCTAGCAACAGAGTCACTGTGAGTCATACCAAGTGCACACATCACTGTAGAGACACTCAATTATGATTCAAATCTCCATAACGGGGCAATAAAGCCATTTGTCATGTGACCATCTGCAGTGCATTTCCTCTGATTCTGCCTGAATGCAGTTATCCCCTTCACACTGTGAAAGTGCAAAGAGTGGAACGAGTGGATTTATTAGTGTCAGGCTCAAACTGTAATCACTACAGGATCTGTGCTGTGCTGATAGATTAATTTCATTTTCTGTGAATTTTGTAGCCCTCTGAGCTTAGAAACAAAGATGTGCCCTGCAGCCATCTTTGTTTTACTTTTTCTCTTCAGGTTTAAAACAACGTGTGAAGGGCGAGAACAACACCAGTTTAGTCCCAGTGCCGTAATTATCGCCTGCTTTCGTCTCCCAGGGATGTTCATGGACAAGGGCCTCATAACAGGTGACAGAACGCCTGCCAGCCACCCCCAGTTCCCTGCCCCCACCCCAGAATGGTGACTATTATAAACCAAAAACGTATGCTCTCAATATATATGCAAATGATGCTTGGTCCCAAGGTGAAGTTCGCAGAGCAGCAACGCCGCTTGCCTCTGTTTTGCTCATTTGCAAAAATGTTGCGAGTAACAAAGACCACAGGAAATTGAAAAATTGTTACTAAGTATTAGAAAAAGCAATCATTTTCCCCAGGCAGCCTAATCCTGTGGAAATTGATCTCACCTCTCTCCCTGACATGCACTAGTAGGAAAAACACATAAGAGGAAATGCCTGTCTCAGTGTTGCCTGGTGGAAAATTTGTTTGGTTGCAGATTTCTTTTATTTTCATTAAAGCACAACATACTGCCGCGTCAGGAACTGTTCTCTTTGTGTTCCCTCTTGGCTTCCAACAGGTGTAGGGAAAACTAAAAAACAAAAAATAAATAAAACAAAATAAAATAACTGGTGTGTAATTGTTTTCCAGACTGCACACATCACTGAGTAATCTTTCTGCTGGGCTGGTCCATCCATGCTGCATGCATGCAAATCTGTCCATTGTTGTCTAATTTTATACAGGCTGATATGATCTTACTAATGCATTTGCTCTTCCTTTGCACGGACGTACAAATTGGAAACGACAGTCTATTACCCACAGCTTTGACCTTCATGATGGAACATAATGTGAAAAGACCTACAATGCCTTTATTTGAGAACAGGATGGTGAGGACACAGTGGTGATTAATTAACCCAATTAATTTAAACTAAGATTATCTGAACAATTATTCCTTAATAAATCAGAGTAAGGTGATGAGTATTACAGTTAAGGTTTAATTGCAGCATTAGAAAAAGAAAGTGCTTTGTGAGTAACGCGTTGAAATACTTGTGTAGAGGGTCTTCAGCTGTGAATGAAATTATTATTATAGCTTCCTTTTGATTACAAAAAACCTGTTGAGAACCACAGAGACTAAATCTTCCTCAGCAAATTTGTTCCAACATAAAGAAAAAAAGACTAATACCACAAATTGATATGCTTGTACATCAACTGTGACTCTAATATCAGAATCTGCCTAAATTAGTTTAGCCTGAAAATGGGGAACAGCATTTTCATGTAGAATGAACAGCAGTGAGCGAAAGTGGTTTGAAAATGGTACACAAAAGCTGACTTAAACTTGTTTTAAAGCTATTTAAACAACAACTACCACCTCCTGGTATGCAGCTATTTCTTCTCACGCAGGTGCAGAACATATGCGGTAGTTGGACATTGGCCCGAGTATTTGCCACCATGAACTACAGCATCCGGTCCCTCCTGGCCCCATGTCAAAATGTACCTAGACAAGACGCTGAACCAAAAACCCCTGGCGCCTTGAATGTAGCCTGCATTACTTGGCAGTGCTAAAGTAATGCTTATGATGTGACGCAAAGTATCTGACGTCAGCGTAGTGTGTCTCTGTCCTTATGCATGTTGCTACACTGATAAATATTAAGTATAGATACTCTACAATGCAATACAATACAATACAATACAATGCTTTCATTGCATATTTTGACAGTAAGCCTGCAGTTTGGATGTCTTACTGACAATAAACAGCTAGCTTAACCTCAGTGACTGCCTAAAGCACTTCAGTTCCAAAGTCCAGAATAGTAGCTGCACCTACCAAGTCTGTACATTCACACCACATCAATCATAACTGCAGGGTTTCCAGTTGCTAATGTGATTATGGTAAGACAGCTAAAAGCACACACATAATACCACTTTAGAGTCAAATGGAGCAACAGTTTCTCCTCTTAAGACAGAAGACGTTCCTAATTTCAGACAGAAAAAGTGAAAAAAAGTGATCCCATTACTGTAGCGTGTTGCTCAGTAGTGTCTTACTGTCCAGTGCTGTTAGCAAGTTCCTGATGGTAACTTTATATGTACTGTACAGATTTGAAAGTGGTATCATCCTTCTCATCTCAACAAGAAAGCAAATGCATGTTTTACCCCAAAATGTCACACTATTCCTTTAAATCAAAATATTTAACCTAAATTTTGATCTGGTATTCCTGTTGCTTCTGTACAAAAGAAATTATCTTAGCCTTGGAAGCTGACGCATTAGTTCTTAGTGGCTGACATGAGAGCTCCTCACTGTGCATGATAGTGTGTAGCTGCTCGAGGTTTCACATGGTTTATTGCTCCCACTTTCGCTGAGGTTATTTATTAAACTGCCATCGTGGCCCCTGCTCCCCACAGCCACCCAATGCCTCTGTGCCCCTCAGTATGATACTGCACAGAAATTTATGCCACATGAACAACATACTGAGCTCGATTTTAAGTGTTATTACGAAGCATCACTCATGCATAGGGCACTATTTACAGTAATACATTCCCACATGCTGCGACTTCCTGTGGCAGCTCTTGAAGGAAAAATGATGATAGATTGTGTGCAGGGTGTGAGGCTACAAGAGAGCAAAAGGAAGACTGAAGGGAAACTAGGTTTCAAGTATTCCACAGGCTAAATGAAAAACAAACATGCACCATACAAGACAGTGAAGGAGAAAAGATAATCATCTGGAGATGAAAGGCAGAGAGGGAGGGAGACAGATTCATTCACTGCCACACAGCTGTCTTATTTTTTTGCAAGGTGTTGAGAAACCATTTTTTTTTCTCCAAGAGGATGAAAAGATTCTTCTGAAGCCAAAAGGGTCTGCTATCATTTTTGGGCAGCTTGAGCAGTAGAGATGTTATTAGCATAAATTATCTCCCCCACCAAAGAGATAGGAACATGCTTGCTCCTTTCTGCTTTTCACACTTAATTGCCCTATTTACTGAACAGTTGCCCATGGACAACAAATGCACACACGATCCGCGATGCACACAGGACAACAGGCAGACACAAGCCAAATAGGGCATGAGTGATACACTGAACTATCCGCCAAACAGCATTAGATACAGTATGGCTGGGGAGACAGCTATGGTCCATTCATACTTCATGTTAGGCTGAGAATCAACAGCAAAATGTTAAATATTGCCTTCGTGACCTTATTCACAGAGCTACATCTGATGACCGACTGTGTAAAAGACATTTAAAAAAGGATTGTGTGCCATATGCGTGCATGATGGCTGCCAGGAAACAACTAAATAAATGACAAAAATACTTTTCTTTCTAATCAAATGAACACTTGTATTTTAAACATTTCAATCATCAGCTTTGCCTTATTAAGGAACAGTCTTCCTGTAGCAGCTCAAAAACGCCTCACTGAAGTGACCCAGTAAGCAAGAGCGAGGTGAATTATAGATGGCTATGTCTAATGGACTCTTAGCTTCACTTCACCTAGCCCAACAAGCTCAGAGTGTCTTTATATAAGCATTGCTTATAATGAGACACTTAAGCTTCAGGTTTTATGCATGACAACTGCATTGAAAGTCATTTTTTTCAGTTTAGTTACTTCTTCTTTCAGAATTTGCCACATCTGAATTACTTGACGTTATATGGTTAAACACTGTCTAAGATAAAACAGGGTTAATAAACTGTCTTTTAGATAATTTTGGGTAGTTGTAGAGCCTCTTGTGGGGCAGAATGAAGGAATAAATCAACTATGCTGACTTTATTCATTCAGCCGGCCAGGTTGCCTCCATAACCCTAGAGGGCCATACAGGATGTTAATGAGGCTGATTGTATCACATCCGCAACCCACTCCCATCTGACCAGAGGGAAGCCCCCACTCCAGCAATGCGGAGTGCAAACCACCACCAGCCCGAGGGGGGTCAGTTGCTACGGTGACGTCCTGAGGCAATGACCACATGTTAGACGGAGTCTGGCGGCTGTAAGTAGACCAGAGCTCCAGCATGAGGAAGAGTAGGAGAAGATGTGAAAACGGCTGGTAATGAATTTCCTGCTGCTGGACACATGAAACCTGAGAATCTTTCTTTTGTTTGTCACAATTCATCTCCAACCTGTAGCTAACTTGTTGAACTCATTCTTTAAGTCACGTTAAGCAGAAAATGGCCTGAGCACAGATTTTCTTTTCCAGATGCAAATGGTTTCCTCTATTATGTCACGTTCTTACCAACAAAGCCTGCATGGTAAGGTTATCACTGTGACCTGAATATACATTTTTTGACTTTTGGTCGCATTAAATGTTTAATTGTTTAATATGAGTTAAGGAAGGTTCATTGTTACTGCTCCATAGAAAAAGCATGATGAAGTTTGTTTTCTCACAAATTAATCAAGATATTTGCATTATTCAAACAGCTCAACGCAAGAGGTTGATGCTGACAGGATCTCAAACATTACAAACATTACATCCAAAAGGTGACTCCTGTTTAGTCAAAAAGGTATTTCATCATAAAAACACTCTCCACGGGACATAGTTTTAGACAATGATTCTTCCCGTGACCTTTCTCGTCCTTGTCTCCGCGTTATAGGCTTTGCTTGGTGACAGCAATGCGAACTTGTCCTGTAATGTACAATCACATACATGTGATAAATTCTAACTGCAGTGATTTAACACTGCCCCCTCTTGAAACCTGCTGCATCTGTGCTACAGGGTCACCATTATAGGCTGAGATGATTTAGAACCTGGGCAAGAGGGCACCCCTAAATGTCTGGGTAAATCTATAGCACCTTTAAGCACATTGAAACACAATATGAGAAGCTGGATCACCATGGAAGATATAACATATATACATGGAGCTGAAAGGTGAGCCTACCATCTCAAGGTCAGAGAACATTTTGAGGTTTTCCAATAGAAGTTCCTGATGCCTCACGTATGCTGATTACAGTAGTTTTCCTTTCACCAAAAATTGTTTGGTTTTTTAACAATGTAAGATTTCAATCAAACAAGGGTGACACAAGTGTCTCCTGTTGATGGTGAATCAAACAGGTGCATTGGTCCTGTTTCACATGAAAATCTTCCACTGAAAACCATCACCATCAGTTATTTTGTCCTTGTTCTGTATAAATATTTTTCATTCATTCCAGTTATTGAAATCTAAAGAAAAACGCACATCTATGAAGTTGCATAAAATTTATAGAGTGAGATAATGAATCAACACAAATGCAAAGCAACCCAGAGATATCTGGCCAATTTAGCGAGCACAGACCTAATTCTGGATTTCACCCTAATCAAAAAAGATGTAATTAATTAATCAGATAATTCACTGCCATGCATGGCAGGACACACATCTGTGCAGCAGTAATAGGGAAAGAGAGACAAGCTGCAGCACCAGTACTTCCCCATAGCCTCCTCATCAACAGTGTTGGAATCTAAAGCAGCTTTAAAAAAAGGTCCAGCACTGCCTGACACTCAGATAACCTCTCCTGTACTGTATGTGTGCTCTCTGCATGTGAGGACAGTGCAGTGTGTTGAAGGAACAGAAAGATCTTAGGTAACGGAGATGACATGAGGGAGGCAGTGCCTATACAAGGCAAACATAAACTGTGGCACTTCATCTGAAAACAATGGGGGACAGGACACTGAGTGTGCTCTCATCCACATCTCCATTGTCTGCCCTCCTCTTTTACTCCTCCTCCGAGCATGGAGCATAAACGGGGTGAAAGAGGGAGGGGAAAGGGGGGGG
>OMLM01020190.1:34670-46330 GCA_900302695.1 Helostoma temminkii | reverse complement strand
CTCATTAAAAAGCCTCCAGCTGATCCAAAATGCTGCAGCCAGAGGTCTGACTTGAATTAGTAAGAGAGATCATATTTCTCCTACATTAGCTTCCCTCCATTGGCTCCCTGTAAAATCTAGGATAGAATTTAAAATCCTTCTCCTCACATATAAAGCACTTAATGATCAAGCTCCTTCATACCTTAAAGACCTCATAGTAACATATCATCCCAACAGAACACCTCGCTCCCGCTGTTTCCAAATGTAGAATCCAGATAAATTTGTAGGATCAACTTAGGCTCAACTTAACAAGACTAGGCTTAAAACTTTCCTTTTTGATAGAACTTTTTTGATAAAAACTCTTCTTTCCACTCACCCCATCTGGTCGAGGCAGATGGCCGCCAACCTTGAGCCTGGTTCTGCTGGAGGTTTCTTCCTTTCTTAATAATGGGAGTTTTTCCTCTCCACTGTTGCCTGGTACTGCTCAAGGGGGATTTGTTGGATTTTCCTTATTATTTAGTTGTATTGTAAGGTCTTAAACCTTAAACATTGTAAAGTGCCTTGAGATGACTTTTGTTGTGATTTGGTGCTTTATGTATAAACATGAATTGAACTGAATAAGTAACTTTTTTCATGAACATTTCTGTTTTCTGTTCATCTGACTAGAGCCCTTTTGTGTCTCAGCAGAGTGACCGACAGCAGACTCAACAATGGAAACTGAAAACAACCAGACATTGATGGTTGCTGCTCTTGGGCGGCCGTTTAGCATCGGGATGCTGTATGACTGCCGCCATGACACACTTGTCCCTGGTAAGGATAAGGATGGTGTGACTTGAACCTGGGACGCTAACCATTAGGCTGCCTGTACACTCTACCACATGGTCTTCTAAACATGATTTTTTAGTTCTGCTCTCCTAAATACAGATAAGTCATCTTCAACATCTTTTTTCTTTTTTTTTGCCAGCTAATGTATTCAATCTCCAACAATTCTAAGCAAGAAAACTCACTGTTTTTTATTCTGAATATACAAACTTAAAACCTGAGTTAAAGAAAAAAGCCATTTGGCTATTTACAGAGCCCCCCAACTCTGCCTTCATACACCCACCTGAACAAGGAAAGAAGAGAAGGAAAAACTGCATAGATGTAGTTTGAGTGAGTGTGTCACGATTGTCTGTGGGTTAGAGTTCATGCAGTGTATAATTCCAGCTAAGTAGTCCAAGCACTGTAAGTTGATTTTCCCATTGCTGCCGTGCAGTCCAAAAAGCCAGGTCCAATCCCAATCTGTGTTTGTAGTAGTGAGGTTATATCTGTTAAGTAAAAAGTCCCTTGTTGTGGTGTGGAGACATTTTGTGGCCGGACAGCCTATCCAGAAGGTGTCACGTTTCTGTGTTTCAGTTAAAACCCAGAATGCAGCCAGACAATTTAGACAGTTTTAAAGAATTTATTGTGCAAGGTTGAACTAATGAAGACAGGAGACCAGAAACCAGACAAGGTAGCTGGATGCAGGGGCTTAGATTAATGCAGGCAGGTGAGTAAGCAGTAACCAGTATCAGGACTGGTGAGTGAAAGCAAGAACCAGGATTGGGGCAGGTAAGTAGTTGAGGGAGACGGGGCAGGTCAGGTGAGTGAATCTTTGGGATATATACAGAGGTAGAGTTGATGTATTAAGGCAGGAGAGATTCTCTGCGAAGCCAGGTAGGGAGCAGCATTCCAATGGAGGAGACAGGAGTAAGGGTTGTTTGGTGATCAGGTTTCCAAAAATAAGTCCAACTATCAAAAACAAAACTTAACTGAAGGGATCCATCTTATAAAACCATTATGTAGAGGTCTGGGTACCAGGTCTGGGAAACGTTGCAGGAAACGGGAAAAAAGATCAGGTGCAAAGTTGGTAGCAGGTAGGGGTCAGTAAACTAGTGCAACAGACTGGCAAGGAAGAATCATGGTGCTTATAAAGGAGAGAAAACAGGTGTGATAGAGTAATTAACAGAAGAGTGAGCAGAGAGAGAGAAAACAGGAAGGTGACCATAAAAGGAATATTAAACCGGTGCAGCAAGAGCCGAAGTGGAGACTGGAACAGGAACTGGGGCAGTGGTGACAATCTTGTCAATGAGCCGTTTAGGATCAGGAACAGAAGCTGGGGCGACCATGCTTTTCATGTTGTCGAGCCGCATGGGATTAGAGACAGAGGAGGCGGCCACCACATGGACCACATCGTGGAGCCACCCAGGATCAGGAGCCAGAGGGGCAGCGACTACCATGGCATCTGCGTCGGGGTCAAGAGCAGAAGGAGCAGCAGTCTTGTCATTGAGCCACCATGAGTCAGGAACAGGGTCAGGAAAAGGACTTTGAAAGACAACAATGGCAACATTGTTGTTCCGCTTATGGTCAGACAGAGAAGGCGGCATCCTCACCATTGAGCCACCCTGGGTCAGAGTTGGCCATTCTCCTTTAGTCTATTAAGTTGCACTCATGTGTGATGTTCAGGATGGCGGTTCTGCTGATGCCCTCTGTGAAAGCAAGTAGTCAAGTAGTCTCCAACTACAATGCAATTTGTGAGAAGTGAAAAACACTTCTCACAAATTGCATTGTAGTTGGAGACTAGTGTTTCCTATCTGATTCATTGTTTGGGGCAAAGGTGTTGATTAGCGTGTAGGTTGTACAGTGTGAAACCACAAATTATCATCCATTCTTGATCATCATGGTGTATTAGTTTTACAGATGGCAACGCAGTATGATCTATCAGTGCCTGCAGACTTGAAGATAGGGCCATCCCATTTAGTGACAGCATACATTCACATACATTCATTTGCCTTTTTTGACTTTGTTTGTTGTCTTTTTTACTTGTCTGATTTGTGTTATTTTCCTTGTTAACAGAATCTGAAATAAGTCAGGGTCAGAGTTGGCTATTTGGTCAGTGGCTGGGCATGATGAAGCCAAGGGGCACATGTTGGTGCTTGCTGCCTCTCTAACGCTGAGGGGAAAGAGATCTGACGAGAATGCCTGTCGCTTGCTTATCGTGCAATCCTCCATAGCTGTGAACCAGTCTGTGATGGCTGCATCCATACTGCTGGCAGACACCCGATGCGACTCATTTGCCCCATTTGCACTGCTTTCCATGTCCATGTTCCGCTGTTCTGGCTCTTGGTTGTTAATTCCACAAATACAGTTAGCTCTTGTTTGTAAACTACATCTGATGGGTCATAATCCTTCTTCTCTAGTACACTCCAGTTTGCCACATCACGTCTATTTTCCTAAGTCACTGCCAGTTTCACTGTGCTAGGGTCATCGCCATGTAGTCAGTCCAAGAAAAAAAAGAGAGGATTGGCCAACTGTCCTCCAGACAGCTGAGAGCTGCTGGGTTTTATCAAGACAATATTAGGGGGGAAAAAGTGATGCTGACACAAAAATGCATGTTGTAAAAAAAATTGCGTCTCAAACTGGATGTCTGTAATGTTTGCAGTCGCAGCACATGGTGGTACTGATGGTTTGTGGCTGCTGCTACAAACGACCTATAAAGTCTTATTTTACAGGAGGAGAGTGGGATTTTTATACAGTTTTTTTTTCTCAGAATGTGTGCAATAAAGTAAGTAAGGAATGTTCTCCTGTCTGATTCATCCACAGTTTAGAAAGATATAAAAATAGTTTCCTTTTCTGTTGCAGGTTTATCACTGTGGGACCGCAATCATCTGTTAGAACACGTGGGAGAAAGAACACAGAAATACAGCGACTTTGAAATAATTGCATCTGACTCAACAGAGAACAAATCAGCAGCACTAAATATTAAGGGGTCGCTGAAGCTGAGTTGTCTCAGTGAAATGGTTGAGATTGGAGGATCAGGCAAATATCTAAAGAATGAAAAGACATCAAAAAATCAAGCCAGAGTAACACTGAAATATGAAGCTACCACAAAGGTCAAGGAACTGTCAATGGATCATCTCGCAGTCAACAATCTGGATCATGAAGACATTTTACAGAAAGGAGTGGCGACACATGTAGTTACAGCTGTCCTTTATGGGGCACAGGCCTTCTTTGTCTTTGACCGTGAGGTTTCTAAAGATGAGGACCGTCAAAAGATTGAGGGCAGCATTAAGGGGGCACTCAAGAAAATTCCCAAAATATCAGGAGAAGCTGAAGGCTCCTTTCACAAGGACAACACGTTTAGTAAAACTGTTGATCAGTTTGCCTGCAGATACCATGGGGACTTCTTCCTTGAGCAAAATCCTGTAACATTTCTGGAAGCAGTAAAGGTGTACCAAAGCCTTCCAAAACTCCTGGAGGAAAACATGGAAAATGTTGTACCACTGAAGGTCTGGCTGTTGCCACTGACATACTTCAACTCTCGTGCTGCTAAACTAGTACGCGAGATTCGAGAAGATGTAGTATACAGAGCACAGTGTGTCCTGGAGGACATTACCGACCTGGAACTGAGGTGCAATGATGCTCTGAAAACGAACATCGCCCAGCGGTTCCCACAGGTCAGCAAAAACCTGAAAACATTCAAGGGTCTGTGTTTTAGTTTGAAGGTGAAATTCAAACAGACCTTGGCAAAGAAACTTCCATCAGTCCGGGGTGGTGAGGAAGACGAGACAGGCCTGGATAAAAGCCTGAAAAAATATGAGCATTTCTTCAACAAGGCAAACCTGGACAAATGGATGGACTGTCAAGAGAAGGAAATCTACGCCTTAATGTCCATCACTGACAAGCTGGAGAGGATGAAAAACACCAAGATTCTCGCATCTGAAAATGACCTGTACACAGAAGTTGTCAGTGCAGAGCAGACGGTGTGTTTTGTGTTCAAGTCAGCAGGAAGCACTGATTCATACCTCTCAGTTCTGACAGACTTCCTCAATAAAACACCTGAACCAGATCTTGACCGTGCACCAGTTGACAGCGAAAAGGACAAACAGTGGTTCTTTACAGAGGAGGTGTTTCATGTAGTGATGAATAAAGCAAAGCTCTTCAGCCAACTCAGCGAGGACAAAGCAAAATATCTGGCAGTGGTATCAACAGATGAGACTAATAAGACTAAAGGTGCAGGCATCTGCTATTATACAGATGGTGATCTAGTGAAACAGGAGCTTTAAATACCTGCAGAACCTAGAAGTGAAAAGTGAGACTGCTAATAAAGAGTCAGCCATGTTACTCAAGAGATCTACATCCAACAAGGATGCACCTTTCCTCACCTGAAAGTTACCACAGTCACACTACTGAGTCCCCACTGGGACTGTTTCGTTCATTCAAGACTCTGTTATGCAGATTTGAAAAACCAGTATAATTAAAACCACATAGATGATCACATGTGCTCAGTGTGTTCTAGGATCTATGAGCTAGTTCAGGTAAATGACTATTTTACTGATTCAAATTTGTGAAAGTTTCTTTGTTTCTGCGATGTAAAATTGGAATCTGTTAAAAAAAAAGGACTCTCAGTGTCTCTCTATTGCCAGAGTCCCATAGCTTTTCTCATACTACATGGTTGTAACATAATGTAATAACCTGTCAGTCACCTTTTAGACTGAAGACATTTGTTCCAGTGCTTCCGCACACTTTGTGTCCGCACTAAAACTGGAATAAATAAAACTTGAATGAACAATAGTGTTTGTGAAACTGAAATAAAGACACCATATGTGTTATTCTGATATTGTAAAGGGTTTATTTGGCTCTTTTAAGTGAAGATTGAGGAGAAACTGGTTCCTGTCACAGTCCTTTGTTCAGTTGTCATCCAACCAACAGACGCAACCTGCTTTTTGCCAGATACTAACACTCTGTCTAGTCTTTCTATTGCTGGGAGTGTCTCTGTGTTTCACTTTTATTTAGAAGACACATACAAACACAAGAAACCTCTTTGGGTTCAGTGTCTCTCTGTTAAGAACACTTGGATCAGAGTAACCAGGGATCAAACCGCTAACCCACCTATCAGTGGAAAACTGATCCTTCTGAACCACAGCCCCTTTTCAAAGCTGATGCTATTAAACTGGCGACACCTGCTGGTCAACATTAAAACTGCAGGCTGTCATAAAGCACACAGTTGGTATCTACAGGATTTCAGCAGCTTCTTTCTACCATATACTAAATGTATAAGTTTTATAGGTGGGTGTTTGGAGAAATAAGGTACTTGTGTTATACCACAATATACCTCGATGATAGTATTATGTCCACTGACAGGTGAAGAGAATAAAACTAATTATCTCTTAATCGCCGCCCCTTTTAGTTTGTGGGATACATTAGGCAGCAAGTGAACATTTTGTCCTCAGAGTTGATGTGTTAGAAGCAGAAAAAATGGGCAAGCGTGAGAATTTGAGCGAGTTTAAGAAGGGCCAAACTGTGACGCTTGGACGACTGGGTCAGAGCATCTCCAATCTATCAACAGTGGTCCAAAGATGGAACAGTGGTGAAGCGCAGACAGGTTCGTGGATGGCCAAGGCTCAATGATGCATGTGGGGAGCAAAGGCTGGTTCGTGTGGTCTGATCCAACAGACGACTGCAGCTCAGATTGCTGAAGAAGTTCATGTTGGTTCTGATGGAAAGGTGTCAGAATACACAGTGCATCGCAGTTTGTTATGTATGGGGCTGCATAGCTGCAGACCAGTCAGGGTGCCCGTGCTGACTGTGGATGGCCGGATGTGTGTTGTGTTTTGGGGAATGTTCTCCTGGAAGCCTTGGGTCCTGCCATCCATGTGGATGTATGAGGTGTTGACTTCCAAATTCCCCAGGTCTCAATCCAATCAAACATCTAAAGGATGTGCTGAACAAACACATCAGATCCATGGAGGCCCCACCTTGCACATTACCATTACATTTACATTCAGTCATTTGGCAGACGCTTTTATTCCAAGCAACTTACAGGTGAGGTATAACACAAGCAAAAATATAAATCTAAGTCAAGGAGAAAAACATTAAAGCAAAGAGCTGTCAGAAGAAGTGTGTCCGTTTTATGAGATGGAAGTGCAAGCGCATTTTTTCTAGTGTATTTTAGTCCATAGGAAGTTGTGGAAAAGTTCTGTCTTCAGCAGTTTCTTGAATATCAGCAGTGAGGCTGCAGGGTTCAGTAGCTCATTTCACCATCGTGGGACCACAGAGCTGAAGAGCTTTGCATTTTCAACAACAGTTCCACTTTCAGCTGGACAGAAATTAATAGATAAATATCTGTGGCAGTTGTTTGACCTCTATGTGGCAACAAAACTGTTGAAATGATGGCCAACAGGTCATTGTGTGTGTGTGTGTGTGCTGCAGCACCAACACACAGTTACACCGACCATGTGTATAGGAGGTATTAGTATTTGTTTAATATATGTTTTGTGTTTTGGAGTGAAACTGTCATACTGAGACACTGTGGTGTCATTTTGGTGTTAATGTTTTATTTGACAGAAATTTCCTTTGTGTCCTGAACCATTTGAAATTATTACTTCTTACTGATTGGACACTTGACAGCCAGTCCAGCAGACAGCCTCTGTTACTGGTGCTGAGTTCACCAGGACTTATTCCTGAGAGACTTCCCGTATGTCTTTATATAAACACAGAGAGTAGAGGAAAGTGGCCGATATTAGATTCATGTGTAACTGAAGCTGAGGATCCGTCCACGTGTTTACGAGAGGTGACGATCCAGCAGACAGTAACAAGATTGATCCTACTAAAGTAAAGGAAACATGAGACAACTGTTTAGATCAGGAGCACTGCAACGGGAGGAAGGTCTTCAAACATCAAACCATCAGACTGCAGGTTTCAGATTAGTGCATTGATTTTATAGACCAGTGTAGACTAATGACACTAGAACCAGCAGACAGCAGGAGGTGTGTGGTCCGGAAGGATAGTGTGCTGCTAGAACTGCTGGCTGGTCAGGATGAGTAACAGGATGAATGTGGAGATGGTTCAGTGCTAAACCACGCAGAGTCTCCACCTGAACAGAACAAACCTCTGCACAGCAGCTTCACACAGTAAATTAGCTTTTAGTATTCAGCATAATGCAGCATTAATGATGCTCAGCAATCTGCCCTAATCTGCCTCTATATATTTAAACCTACTTCAGTCTACAGTTTCACAGTAACACTGAATCTACTAAATGTGACAGTTAAAGTGCTTCATCATCTCAGGTTTCGGGTCACCTATCTCTTCCAACATTTAAAGGCTTTGACAGCAGTTACAGAAGAAAACCGAATCCTCTTCATAAACTCCTCTGATCGTCTTAAAAAAACATTTTTTTATCTGATTTCCTTCCTGCTGTGTCATTGTGTTAACCTTGTGAACAGACGCTGATGCAGTGATGATGATGAGGTAACATCATTTATCACAGTTACAGGTTGAAGAAGCGTCACAGAGCATCAAGCAACAGAAAAATCTTTTATTTGATTCCAGCAGAAAACATTTTGTCTTGGATGAGAGCTGCTTTATCAAGTTTGTTGGAGGCAGGAACAAGTTTATCAAAGCCAAAGTTTACAGGTGAGACGGCAGAGAGCCCTTCCATCAACTGAGCTACAGTTTAGTATGATTGTCAATATGCACCAGAGCTTTTCGCTAAGTAACCACAGCTAGAAGCATTTACAACATGCACTTCAACAAAGATTGCATAGCTCTTCAAAGTTTGCCCTTTAAAGTGCTTTTTAAACAGAACCCAGTCAGTAGATCTGGTCTTTCTGCAAAGCACTGAAGTCAGAAAAGCCCTGTTCCGCTCCGTCTGCAGCATCGTCCTCCCGCCGTCTCCAAATGTGTCTCTGAAGAGCAAAATCGTCCAGAGAAGTTATACAACCTGCTGCAGAGAAACTCTCTAGGTATAAAATTAGCCCCATCTGGATTTATCGCTTCTTCTCGTCCATCCCCAAACATTCAGAATCAGTTCAAGAGAAACGATTCACGCAGTAAATACTTCCTCTGAAACGTCCCCACTGTTGGTCTGGGATCCAGGAGTCTCTGTGTCAGGTCTCAGGTTCTGCAAAAGAAGAAGACCCCTCGCAGATAGAAAGGACAGGCACTGAGTTGAGCTGGGACTGAGGTTCAGGTTCAGGTGGAGTCTGGATCAGGAAACAGAGTTGGAGTGAGACATCTTCCCTCTGCGGGATCTCAGCTCATATTCGTACGTGGAAGTTACTGCAGACACAACGAAACAGAAAACATCATCATCTTAGCTGTTTTTATAAACTGAGGACCAGCCTTCTCTGAAGCTACTGTGAGGTGTCACATGGCAAACTCACTGTTTAATCATTCATTACTTCTGTGGATAAAAACTACTATTGCTCAGAAACGTCTTTACAATAGACACAAACGTTCACTTGGACTCATGATGAACTGATCAGTTTTATGGCTGCGTTTCCAAATGTGCAGCTGCGTTTTTCTATCACTTCCTGTTTTTCTCTTTCAAACATCGAAGCTGCAAAAATCCTAACGAGTGTCTGGCTCATCTGACTCAGTTCAGCTGGTTCAGTTGTTAAAATCCAAACAGAACATTGCTACACAAAAATCTATAGATAACAATATCAAAAACACTGATCAACACAGCTGAGCGCAGCTGATTAGCAGCTGATTAGGAGTAAAGAGGAGCGGTTGGTTGAGAGAGACGAATGGCAGGGAGAGGGAGAAGAGGAAGGAGAGGAAGACCCAGAGCTGTGGTCTCTGATCAGAGAAGATCCACAGTTACTGACGATGAAGAGAATCTCTCTTTTTCATCCCTTTCACACAGGCACTCTGGACTATAGGACTTTACTCTGAGTTGTGTTTCTCACATGCTCATATTCTCCATTTGAAATGTGTTCACACATCAGGAAACAGCCTGTTGATCTCAGTGAGGGAGGGTCTCTGTGCAGAGAGAGCAGGACGCACCATGAGACACAAGAAGATTTTTGTTGACAGCGCTGAAGTGGAGCCAATCACATGATTAGAAATGACGCGTTGTGTTTGTAACCTCAGTTTCACGAAGGAGAGAAAAGCTACAGCAGAAGCTGATAAATATTTCCTATCTTTTATGTTGTGCTGAGCAGAAACTTTTACTCTCTCACTGTGATTTCCCAGAGATTCACCGGCCGTGTTCACACCCAGACTCACTGTGTACGAGGAGGCTGCAGGGAAAAGTCTGGGTAACTCTGATGTTCACGTTCACACATGCAGCTCACCTGAGTAAAGTCCAGAGAAAGTCCAGAGTCCAGTGCATGTGTAAAGCAGAGGTCAGTGTCATGGAGCAACAGCTGCATCAATATTGAGAATTTATTCAGCAAAACCACAGGTGAGACATTCATCCCTCCGCTGCTGAACTACAGTACAATATGTTTATACTGATTCTTCCCAAGGTGCATTTCCAGAGAAGACACAAGACGTGATGCTGATGAAAACGTCTCAGACAATGAAGTGCAAAGGTCTTACTGTATAATATAATAACGATTAAAGATAAAGTGTCAGAGAGTGACAGAGCATCTCACCAACAAAACACATCCTACACGTCTCATAAGCCGATTCGTCCACAGCACTGACACGTCTCAGTCAGGAAACAAACACTGTGTGTTTGTGCTGAGGACTGTGTGAAGATGTAGCTTCAGTGTGGAGTATATTCTTATTAACAACCGAGTCACATGGACCGAGGTCTCTGTGCTGCTTCTGTCCACGGTCTGTGTTCCAAGGTCACAGCAGCAGCTGGTGAGTCTTCCTAATAAAATCTACCAGCAGCACAGAGGAGTGGAAACCACAGTTCCATTAACACAGACTCAGATCAAATGAGGCCGACACTAAATGATTATATAATGAACTAAAGGGCAGAACGTGGCTGCTCGTGGCTGCGCTGATCTTTCCAGGACACGCTAAGAACTAACAACCTGCTTCACTGTCTGTCATCACACTTCAGCTCTCCTGGTTGCCATAGAAACGTGGGCTCAGAGCTAATCTGCCAACGGAGGTTCAGGTGTGAAAGACAGATTTATGAGTAAAATCGCAGAGCAGATAAATCAGCCTCGCTCCTCTGTTCGTTCTGCTCGGTTTGAACAGAGGAATGAAACTGCGGCAGTAAAAACGGTTGGAGCCGCTTCTCTGGTTTTTATCTCTGAACGTGGACTCGGGAGATTCAGCTGCCGAATCAGCATGTTACTATCGCACGTGGTCAAACGCCACAGTCGACCTTCACAGAACACAAGGTGAAGAGGGAAAAGAAAAACTTAACATGTAAAGATATAAAGTGTGGGTTTGTCAGGTCAGTTAGTCCTGGTGTGTTTTAGGCAACAATCCAGGTCCCACTCAATCGATACTCTACTAAACTGTAACTGAGGACGGTGTGGGGGGTAAAGAACCTGAAGACCTAAACCTGAACATCTTCCACTGCAGTTCTGAAAGACTAAAACAGATTACTAGTAAACCGTCATAAGAGGAAGAAGAAGCTCCTTCTAGAAGGAGATAGTAGAAAGTAGTTTAGTTATCTGGCTCTGGTCACATGGACAAACAGTCTCTCTCACGGATTTTGGAGGTGACACGTGTGAAAACTCTTTCTTTTTTTGTTTGTGTGTGTGTGTGTGTGTGTGCGTGTGCGTGTGCGTGTGTGTGCGTGTGCGTGTGTGCGTGCGTGCATGTGTGTGTGTGTGTGTGTGTGTGCGTGCGTGCGTGTGTGTAAAACTGGTTGTTTCACAGTGACAAATCAACTACAGATCCACAAGTGACAGAATGAAAATGAGAAAATTCTGCTGGAGTCTCTGGTCATGTCTCAATTCAGCAGCTGT
>OMLM01020190.1:0-23055 GCA_900302695.1 Helostoma temminkii | reverse complement strand
AGATCAGGACTCATAGAGACCACTTCAGAACAGTCCAATGTTCTGTTTTGACCCATTCTCTGTGTTTTAGCTGTGGATCATTATCCTGTTGGAGGACCATGACCTGAGACTGAGATCAAACTTTCTGACACCGGGCAGCACATTTATCTCCAGAATGTCTTGAGATTTCATTGTACCTGCACAGATTCAACACCCCTAATCACCTCTAATTTCTCTGGAAGTTGTTCTGGTTACCGTCACATTATCATCTCAGTTTGTCATCATTTTTCCTCTTGTGTCCACATCCAGGGAGGTTGGCTACAGTCCTGTGGACCTTAACCTCTGAATACTATGTGCAGCTGCAGTCACAGGAGCATCAAGCTGCTTGCAGATGGTCTTATAGTCTTTACCTTTCACAAGTTTGTCTAGAATTTTCTTTCCCCCTTCTGAAAAAACTCTGATGTCCCAGTTTCATTACTTTGTTTTTTAAAATGCTTCTTATGAACCACTATGCAAAAGCAATGTCTGATTTCAATTTGTTAATATTCTTATATGGGATTTGTACTAAGGTAAGAAGAAATCTATGCACACTAAAGACTAAAGATTTACTGACATCCTGAGTGCTGACATCTTGTACAAAATAATTACTGATTATTGCCTTTTGACACTTCTACGCTTGCTGTTCACATTTTGCAGTGACCTACAGAACTTCTTTCAGTCTGGTGATCCACCTTCTTTTACTTCCCTTTTCAATAGTTTGAGTCCTGTGTTCACATGACCCCAAAGATTCACACACAGTAATGGGGCATTTGCCTGCTAAATAAGAACCACTAACAAAACTTCGCAATTTTGCTGTACTGTTGTACCAAGTGTGACTGTACAATGACAATAAAGCTTTATCTTATCTTATCTTATCTTCTATTTAGGAGAATTCACCAACATGAGAATGAAGGTATGAGAAAAATAAGTGTTTTATGAATCCAACATTGATTTGAACTGAGCAGCACTAGGAGATGGAAATGAAAGAACCTCCAGCAGAACCAGGTTCAAGGAGGGTGGCCATCTGCCTCCACCGGCTGGGGTCGACCAGTTGGGGTCCAGTCAGATAGGCAGGTTGGATATATGGGTGTGCCATATCATGGCATCCACAATGATACCGGTATAATTTTTTAAGTGATAGAAAAGTGTAATTTGGTGATATTAATGATCTAACAATGCAGTCATGCACGGAGACACATTTCTTTTCCCTAGAGTGTCCGAGAACAACAGCAGTTTGTCGACCTCAGATGATCATTTAGTAATTTTAAAATGTATGGAAGTTTCCACCAGGTACAGTTCTCCTGGAGACGCATCTCACTTATGTAACAGTAAGTCAGTAGTTGGCTGAATGAGGAAGGTCATTATAGAATGATGCTGCCTCATTTTTTAAATCAAACTCTGCCTAAAGTCTGACTCAAAATGAGACTAACACAAAAGTGGCTCTTACAACATTTAAATAATGTGGATTTCTTTGATTCAGACAGTTAAAGCTGTGAATGAGCTGTGTCCCTCTCTCTCTCTTTTCCCCCCAAAATAAAGATAGAATGCAGCACCTCCTAAAAAAAGCCTAGAAAGAGAAATCAACTGATTAATCAAAGATTGCATGTGCAGTGTACCACCAACCAGACTTCCTGATTACATGTAAATCTGTTCCCAGACTACTGGAGAAAGCTGCTCTCTGAGTAACATGGTTATTAAATTGCATGTAAACACAGTCAGTGACAGCAGCTCACTGGAAAAGAAGGATGGTAAATACCCTTCACCGCCAACTCCCATTAGAGATCATATATCTGAGGGCCCAAAAAATTTTTGTGCTGATTTTGGTACAGTAAGAGTCCAGTCTATCAACAAACACATTTTTTTAAGTCGGTAAGAATCTCCAATCAAAAAAATTCTCCTTTTTGCATGTGATTGAAATGTGCACTTCGGCTGTAATTTAGCAAACTGGACTGGGACTCACCTTGTCATGCAGAGAGTCTCCGGACACAGACAAGTCTCTGAGTCGAGTGTTGAAGTGTCGTATCTGATCCTCGTTGGCCACCACTCTCCACTCCAGTGATTTCTCTGTTGCATTTTCTCTTTCTTCTCCAACCTCAGACACCTTATCACCTGTATCTGCAGTTGTACATGTAGGTCCTACTCCTTCTTCCTGCCTTTTTCCTAGATCTCCACTGTCACATCCTCTTTCTCCTGCCTCAGACCCTCCACAGCTGCATTGCTCCAGTCTCTGGTTCACTAGGGACGTGTTGTTTTCCAGTTCGGACAGTTTTTTGTTGAGTTCAATCACTTTGTCCTTCACCAGCCTTACTTCTAGCTCCACATCTGCAATCCTAAAGGTCTGGTCATCAAACCGATCCAGGAATACAGTCCTCAGCTCCTCCAGTTCTCTGCTCTGCTGAGTTTGCTGCACGGTGTTGTTGAGCCGCCTCTCCATGTCCTTCAGCTGACTGTCCAGCCTGTCCTCTGGAACCATAGAATCCCTTCTGTCTCCACCAGTTTCACCTCCATCACCGCCTCCCGATCTGCTGAGCTCGTCGTTCAGGCGCTTCTGGAGAAGGTCAAAGTTCTCTGAGGCCGAGCTGATTTTACGTTCAGCATCTGTGACGCGGCTTTGGAGGTCACGGACAGTGTCGCAGCATCCCCGGAAAGGTGCGAACTCCTGCAGTAGAGAATCTAGTCTCTGCTGATACTGAACGTCCATGGCATTCAGCTGTTTTTCCAAAGCTTGAATCCTCTCTCGGTCCTCCTGCTGCTGTCTGAGCAGATCCTCCACGCCGGCCTGGAAACCACAACAGTGAATTTAAGGTCAATGAGGTACACACAGGTTATATTTCAGCTGGGCTGTTCCTGTTTATGTACACTGGAGTGCTCTTAACCCCTTTATGTAGTTTCTGAATTTATTGTCTCCTTAACACAATTATTGACAGTAAGGATATGATTGAATTGTTAGCAATGAGGTAGGTGAATCATGACCCCCCCCGATTGCCAAGCTAATAAGCAGCTGCTGTGCTGCATGTTGTCTCCTCCTCCTTCTACATGTGCTGAAAAGGGTTACTCAAAACTCAACTAAATTCTGCAGCAGGCTCTGCTTTACAGTAACAGGCCCATCTACGGTTCTACTGCATTACTGTTCTACAGACTGTGGACACCTCATCAGCTGGAACACTGAGTCTGTTACAGCAGCACCTACAGGACAGTGTAAGTCAGTAGAAGGTACAAGTTGCGACCATCACCACTTTCACAGAAAATTACTGAATTGAGAGAAGGTCAGGAGAAGCTGTGTGGCATTTTCCAAGAAAAAACAGATTAAATACTTGTACTGCTTCTGCACTTCTCACTAAATACAATCTAATCAGTGGGGGAATCAACGACTGGGAACAGTCAAGAACATTGTGAAAGTAATGGGACATTTAAACCTGAAGAGAGGAAAGAAGAATTGAGTCCAAGTGGAACTAAACGCTGGACCTTTTTTGTGAATCTGGTGACAGCTGATGCAGCAAGAAGCTCTGCAGAGGCCACTGGCTACTTTGACTATCTGCAGAAGCTTTTTACACTGTTCTCTGCCTCCACTCAGAGATGTTGCATCTTAAAAAAACATGTGATGTCGGATCCCAGAAGGGAGAGTCAAATGAACAGTGTAAAGGCTGTGATACCAAACTGCAGAAGTCAGAGATGCCATTTTAGAGTTGGGGGACAATGCCACAGATACAGCCATAAAAATGGAGGCACAGTCTTCAAGATGTTAGATCTTACTGTTTCTCCATGTGTACCGTGGGATGGCATGGCATCATGACTAAAATTCAGCATGTCAAAAAATAATTACAATCAGCAACGATGAACGTGGATGTTGCAGTTGACCTCCTGAGGAAAACTGAAGCCTCTCTTGTCAGCTACAGAGTCACTGGATTTGCTTCTTGCATGTTACTTGCAGTTGCTGGATGTCTCACCTGACAGGAGGAGCAGGACAGTGACACCCTTTTCTCCAGCTCCTTCAGGATCTCCTCCTTCAGGAAACTTAGCCCTCTTCCACCCGGATCGTTGCCTTTCCCATTCACCAGGTGGTTGTTGATGGTGACCAGAGTTTTATCATGAGCCTGTTAGAGGAGATGCACCTCTGATTAAAACAGAAACTCAAAATGCACAAACCATGTTTGTTCATGTCAGTAATCTCTGTTAGTGCCACATTAAGTGGATCTGCCATCCTTTCATTGTGTGTTTTGTAAAGCACTAGACATGAACGAGTGATGTTGAAGGATCCTCATTCTTCCTGTTCTTACAGTGCTGCAGTTTTCAACTGATGGTGGCGTGAGAGCAAAGTCAGACTAGGGTTGCAGTGTCACAGGAAAACATGTCATGAGAGTTGATGGTTATCATTCTTCTACATTCTTCAGAGAGTAAGTCTGATGTCACCAGTCCCAACCCCCCAAAGATAAAAACAATCAGCTGTGTAGGATTACTTTCAACATGCCAAAAACAAATGTTGCGGTGTCTTTGAGGACAGACATCTAGTGAGCAAAGAGGAAAACACATCAAACATCTTCACCCATGTGTTCCATTTACAACTGTAATCAGCTGTTGTGTGTCAGTGTGTTATTCCAAGGTCTCAGACTGCTGCAGCGCTCACAACCGGAACACAACAGAACTGGTGGTGACAGCTGAATGGAGAAAGGTACTAAACATACATGGACATTTTCATTTAAATCTCTTCCACACGGCAGAGTTGATAGAACCAAAGTAGTAGTAGGCTGATTGGTAGCGTGGCAGATGTCGGTCTGACGGCAGTGGCCCAGCACATCAGTGTTCAGCTTCCACTTTACTGTATGGTGCAATTTGGACTGAGTGCTCCGTTTTTGAGGGAAGCCACGTCAAGCAGCACAGAGCAGATGAGACAAACAGGAAGTTAAGCCACGCGACTGATCTGGTTAATTTTCACAGTAAAGCATTAAGCTATGTGCTATGTAAAAGTCTTCCTGTTATGTCTGTAGCTGGTTCACTGAATGACCTAGTTCTGGTTTATTCACCCATTCTCTGCTAGACAATGTGTCAAACATACAAACAAATTAATTTTGTTGACTAATATAGTTTTGACAACAAAAATGGCAAACATTAGATCCATTTGTTTGTTTAGTGTTAATTTAAGGACATATTCTCCGTTTCCATGGTAAAATGCACAAATACCAGAGAAGTGTGGTGGAAAACGGGAGTGAGGCTTCCTCGTCATTTGGTTTTGTATTTGATTTGACTGCATTAATGTTTAAGTTGAGATTTACAAGAAATATTTTAACTGCTACTGTGTAAAGGGAATTCTGCTGTTACAAATGATCATATTTATTTATAGTTTGCAAACCAAATGTTATTACACTTTTGTTCATACAGCAATACTTTTTAACTGTTTCTTCCTTTATTTTTACAGAAAATGTAAGGTTGTATGAGCTTGGTGCGCTGACTGTGGCCCAGTGGGAGTGAGTGAGTGCAGTATTACGTGTTTCACTGACACCTGGCTGCAGAAACACATCCCTGACTGCAGCTTCACCATCAGCTGCTTCAGGACTGTGTAACCTCAAACGTGTTACTGTTAAAAAACGACTTCTACACCTCCACTGCAGGTGTATGCAGGCAGACTCCTGTACAACCTCCTGGATTATTAACTACCTGACAGACAGACCACGGTTTTTGCACAAAGAGATCAGGAAGGCTGGCTCTGTGCTGGGGAACCTGGAACCTTTAGAGCAGGTGGTGGAGAGGAGGTTGCTGCACAAACTGCTGAGCATCATGGAGAACAGTCACATATTCTCCACAGCTACTGGTCAAACAGCAGAGCTTCATTCAGAGACTCCTCAAGTTCAAGTTCTAGATTCCTACTAATTTAATACCTTTGAAAAGCAGGTGGATGCATGACTGGTGTTTCTCAGGGGAGTGTGATGCAAAAGAGGAAATGTGTGCCAACTACTCGTGGTAATGTACTTGGAGTTATTAAGAAAATAATATAAAATATTGTCTGTCTAATGATCCACATAACACCTGTCATACATAAAGACCATATGCCCCCAGTGAGCTACTGTTCCCCATCAACCACAGGCTGAGCACTTGGAGCTGAACTATTAATTACAGCACCATCATGTCCTAACATTTGCCATTTCTGTTGCAGTAAAATGTAAAAAATCATTCTTCACCATGTTTGCACTTCATGTAAAAAAATAAATGTCATTGATAAAATATACTATTTAAATAATTTCCCTGAAATAAGCCACTGTATGTGCTGTACTTCTGTTTACACCTAAATGTGTTGTAACTGTGAAACTGAGATGATGTTTATATCTGATTGCAACCCAGAATGTGTTCCAGTTCTTCCAGGCAATAAAAGGAACCCTGACTAACCTGTGTGCGACTGTCCAGTTGGTCCAGTTTGGCCTGAATGCTGTGGATCGTCTCATTAATCTTGGGCTGAGCTGCATCAGCAGGGTTTCTTCCTCCAGAGGACGCTCCTACTCCGTTGAAGTCGGGTTTGTTCTGCTGGAAGCGATTGTTCATGCTATTCATGGTGGACTGCAGGTCCTGGAAGTTCTTGGTCAGACTCTGGATGTTCTCCTCCATCTGCCTCATTTTCTCATTCTCAGCTCGCCCTGGAAGAAAAAGAAGCTCCAGCTTCAGCGCTGCACTCACAATGACAACCACTGACTACTTCCTGTTTCTTCTGACGAGCTTCCTGCTGTTTACAAATTCAGTTTGTGACTGATTTACTATACGACTCTTCTCTACACACATAGAATAAAAAGCACATCTGGTTACTCTAGGAAAACTCAATAAAAACCAGTTTATTCAACTGCTCAATGTGCCCGGGGGGATCCAGTCCCCTGTCCTGGTCCAGTACACTACTGACGACATGGGGAACAGACATTTGTATTTAGGGTGTCACATTTCAGTCTCCAACCAGATTTTTATTAAAAATAACCCACTCACCATTGTGTCCTCCACTGAGTCCAGATCCAGAACTGCCCCCTCCCTGTCCATTGCTCATTCCCCCTCTTTGTCCAGGTTGAGGCCTGGTGGTGGATATCTGGGTCCCTGCTCCACTAGCTGGACCAATGGCACAGTCCTCACCACTATAACCATGGCAACACTTCCACTCCATCTCTGTCACCATTTTGTAGGCCACTTTGTACCGTGGCCTCATGTAGGTCCGATACCTGCAGAGACACCACAGACAGCATATAACAGAAGGAGTGTCATGGTTCCCGTTTCTGACTTCCTATTTTGAACTTTTATTTTGTTAACCTCCAGGCAGTTTCCTGTCCCGTCCTGTCCTCTTTCACTTCAGTTGTCTTTACTTGTCCATGATTACAGCTCAGCCTTTCCCCACCCTTCTAGTAGCGGGGCACTGCGACGGCACCCAGAAGGTCAAGTTAAGTTATTTAATTAGATTTTCATAACAGAAGTCATTCTGCTGTTACCTCTTCTACAGAACAGATCTTTAAGTTCAAACTGAACAGCCTGATGTTATTTGTCTTATTTCCACGACGGCATGTCATTTCTGATTTGCTCTCTGCATCGCTCCAAGTGCACACAGGTGAGCCAACCCTGTCTCCTAAAATGTTCCTACACAATTAAACTGCAATCACGATTATGTTTTTATGAGAATATGAGAATACCCTATGTAATTGCAACTGAATTACGTTTTCTGTTTTTCTGTACCACTAAAATATCCGATCTTGCAGTTCGACATGCTGATATATGACTCAGAATCAGAATCAGACTCAGCTTTGCACATGGGTCCAGACATCATCTACCTTTTCTGGCCACTAGAATCCAACCATAACCAACAAAATTGGACAGAGAGTCTCGGTCTCAATCAATCTCAATCTTCTCATGACAATCCTAAGCTCATGAAACCATAAAGGGCCCTTCAGTGGTGGTGTCACCTTGCTTGACCATGAAATGTTTTTTGTGGCCAACTTTGAAAGAAGATGAGTTTGTGGCTGCTTGTCCAAAATACATCCAAAACATCCAAGAAACCCCCAGTGGTTATCTATGTCCTCTACCCGTCCCAGAACGTCTCCAGTCTCATATATCCACAGACCCTGTCACTGGCTCATCACCATCTTCTGGCAACACTCATCTGACTCTGATCATTTCTATAAAATGGTACACTTCATACTTTTGTCTAGAATCCTCTCAGCAAAAGAAACTGCAGAAATAATAGTTCAACATGTCTTCAGTATCCATGGCCTCCCCACAACATTGTCTTGGACTAAAGACCCCAGTTCACAGCTCTATTGTGTATTCTGCTGACTCTTGGGCATCTCCATCTGTTCGTCGTCCAGCTTTCATCCACAAACCAATGGTCAGACAAAATGGCTTGAAACCGGACTCCATCCATCCAGGAGGCTGGGTGGAGATCCAGTGGAATCTGATGCAGAAAGGGATAGTTGGAAAACAAGCAGGGCAGGGGGCCTGAGGACTGGGTTGGAGAACCCAGAGAACAGGCATTGCAGGGGTGCCCAGGTTTGGGAGATGAATGTAGACGAAATGGCAGAATTGGCGAGGGACAAGATGACGGAGCCTGGGTCCGGTGTCTGCCATGTGGGGCTTAACTGACAGTGAGCAACTCAGGAGAGACACAAGAAGCAGCAAACAACCCCCACACAAAACATCACGTGGAGTTTGTCAGTGCTTTTATTTAGACACATATTCATCATGTAAACTTGTAACTGTGCTGCCTTTAAATAGCGGCTTTTTATTCCGTGTGCGTGTTTGTGCATGTGTGTACTCACGCCACCACCCTGCTGCACTGTCCACTCCCCCAGCTGCACGGATGATAATCAGGCTTCACGTAGGTTTCTACTCCATCCTCGACTACACAGCTCACCGTCTTTGTGACCACAAACGCGCACCAGTTCCTGTCAAACACATTCAGTTCACATGTTAGCTGCAGCCTCAGGACAACTCGATGTAATTGCAATTTTTGGAGAGAAGGAGAATTGTTCTAACCATATGGACCACTTCCAACGAGTTGTCCATTTCCGGCTACCCCTTTCTTTGCTCTCAAAGTTACCTCTAAAAATAGGTCCCTTGGGCCCCTCCCTTTAATAAAGCATGGCAGGGCGCAGGTTTTCAAAGGTGTCATATAGGATACTTTTTTTAGGAAATGTTTTCAGCAAATGCTTATGCATTTGTGCACCAGTGCATATACATAAGTGAATAATATGAACTTTGAAGATTGTCAGTTTTCATGTTCTTCTGCGTTCTACCTCTGTATAAAATAGTAACATTTGTTGTTTGTTTTTTATGTATAATTTTGATACTTCAACAAATTCTGTGGCTTAATATCTTATTGCCTTCAGGTTTATGTCCTATTATTTTTGAGTATAACTTAATACTCGTTTGTTTTGTTTATTTATGATTTGGATATTTGAAGTATTACTGTTCAAAAACTAGACAAACTTCTGTGTTTTATTTAAAGTTTAATATACCAAACATAGTTAAAGTATGCAAGCAAAACATATATTAAAAAAGATTCTTTAGATTTTATCTGATTCATTGATTAATCGAAATTAAATTGATTATCAAATTAATGGTTAGTTGCAGAATAATGTATTTTTTCTGAAATGGGACAAGACAATAATTTGGTATTTAGATAGTTTTATTCCTTCTTAATTAGACCTACTGCGTTGTGCTGCTGTAAAGAACACAGACAGTACAGCATCCCCACATCCTCCACCTTGGGCTCAGATTCATCACTGGCTACTCCCCCAAGAGTGGTGAGCAAAATATTGCAAGTTTTTTCCACACACAGCTGCCAACAGCTCCACTACTTTAGATGTTTTTCTTTTGTAAGCAGGTATGAACGACCTCCACTTATTGTTTATAATATAGTAATTACTTTCTGCAGCTCTAGTGAGTAAGCATACCTGCTGCTTAAGAACTGTTGACAACATAGTTTTCACAGTTCACTTTTTTTTATTTATCTCATATTTAATTCTGTGAGTCAGCTGCAGTAAAAGTTCACTCTAAACTGTAAACAGACAGAAATCACTGTACTGAACTTGTGAAAAAGATCAGTTTGACCAGGTCTTAATTGTATTTGATTGGAAAAAAATCAAACTCATTGAACTACATGGCATCGTCCAACCACATCATATTGGACTGAACTTCACTGTGTTGAATCTGATTGTGTTTTATCGCATGACACTGTGAATTCACAGGCTTGTTTCGTAAAGTGAGCTTGAGCTTCTCTCAAGTATACTAGAAGTACATAGACATAAGTATCAAAGTAACAAATAAAGTTTAAGTATACTTCTTTTTTGTAAGGGTACTTGCAAGTACACTACTTTAATACTTCTTGGGACTAAATTGGCCCACTTTTTAGTTTATACAAGTATACTTGAGGTATATTACCAATAGACTTTTATATATACTGCTAGTTTACTAGTGATGTAATAACAGTATACGTTCTACATGATCAAAATATACTTTATCCTGCTTCTCAGTTGATTAAAGTGTACTGCTGAATAATTGTTTCCTTGCAGTGTAACTTCCTACCCTGCTGCCGAACTGAAGCACAGCTGTGTCAGCCATCACACCTGTGTAATTTTGGAAGTAACACTTTTAAGTTTACAGATACTGAGAAGCAGCTCCTACTGATTGCTCACCCTTCTATATACAAGTATACTTAAATGCTACTTTGTCTAGTTTACCTCTGATAAGTACATAAAAAGTTTACATTTTTAGTTTAAAAGAAGTATACTGATAGTATACTAGAGATTTGACTTTTCTCTGTTTCCAGCTTGTTGTTGCGGATAAAAACCAGGAATTGTTCAGAATGTGGTGATGATGGTGATGAATGTGTATCTATGTTGGCCATGTTGGATCAGCTGCAGACAAACTGTGACTCTTTGTGTTGAAATTAAATTATGTGATTTATAGTTTCTGGAATCCACAACAAGGAGGAATTTCACTTCTCAGAAACAGATGACTGTTTCCTCGTCTTTATTACAGCTGCTCTTTGCACTGTTCATTGAAACTGATGCACGTTAACAGCCGTTGGAGTCACTGTTTTCAGCAACATGAATTCACATCTAAATCAGTGTCCATTAACCCACATTTCTAACAAACATATTCTCAGGTCTGTGATTCAGAAATTTCCAAATAGTCGTAACAGGTTTTAAAAATGCACTGAGAAACTAAGACTCTGTAACAGTCTCTGTGCCCTTGACGATAAAAAATATGTCATAATGTTAAAGGAATGAGTGACCTCAGAAACCCAACCCAGAGTAAACATTTTCTACAGATTACATTTATGATGGAGAATGTTTGTTTGTCTGACACAATATTAATTACTTTTCTGAAAAAATCCCAGATTTACCCAGAAGGACAGAAGGTTTACAGAGTGAACGAGGCCATCTACGTCGAACTGGAAACAGAGGAGGTGGTCCTTGACAACACTCATCAGACACTTAAGCCACAGTCCTGACATCCTTTACTAGCCACTAACAGTTTCAGACGTGTGACCCTAAAGGGACAAGTAGTGGTCGGACCACAGTCCACACGTGACCTCAACAACCCTAAAAGAGAAAGCCGTTCAAAACATCTTGAAGAACCTCAAACAAGTGCAGTATCCACTGCAGAGCATTCAGAGGCTTCACAGATCTCGGCACTTCACAGATCTTACCTGGACCTCCAGGAGAGATCTGTGAAGTGCAGCCTGGATCTCTACCCCTTCACACTGAAATTAGACCAGTTCACTGTAAACCAGAGAAAAACAGTGTTTCACTCTGCAAAAGTCAAACACAGGAAATGAGTCATTTGGGTGTATGTTCAGTTTCTGACTGATGACTTCACAGCAGCTTCATCAACAAAGGCAGCAGGACTGTGTTTAGATGTATGACAGCCTTAGTGTTCACTTTATTCTGTGTTTGATCCTTCAGGATATTCTGATGTGGTCAGAGTGAACATTTGTGTACAGTCAGAGGACAGATTCTTTTCTCTGCTGCAATAACAAATACATTTCTTTTAGAGGAATAAAGTAGCCTTTACTCTGGCCCTTATGAGTCTGCTTCAATTAGCTGATTACATATAGTTTTCATAGTGAGCGTCAGTTTGTATTTTTGCAATGATAAATCCACAAGCTTTCAACTGTATTTCACAGGTGTTCATTCAGTGATTGGAAGTGTCTCAGGGTTTGTTAATGTGCAGACCTGTGTGCAGTTTCCTGGACACCCAACCCTAACTTCCACTGACCTTAAACCAAGTCTTTCAGTGCATGCAGAGAGCGGTGCCAGTCGGTGCCAAAAGGACCAAGTGAACCATAGGTGCCCATTATGTGGCGAGTAAAGGGAGAGCCTTCCTGGTCCATTCCTACTAAAGAACCACTGTTGAATCCTCTAATGCCGGCCATGATCTGTGTATGGGCCTGAGTAGCCACAGACCGATCGGACCCCTGTCCACTGCACTGTGCACGTATGAGTCCAGAAGTGGACCAGAAAGGCAAGAAGGTGTCTTCAGAACCTTGTCTTCAGGAATCACATTTGCTTTCACATCGTGTGAACAGCTTGTGCATCATTTACCAGGAGAAGAGATGGCTCGATGATTCACTACAGGACTCTGATCCTCCTTGCAACTTACAGGACTTAAAGGATCTGCTGGTGAAATCTTGGTGCCAGATACCAGAAGACACCCTCAAAGGTCATGTGGACTTTATGCCAACTCGGTGTTTGTGTCCTATACAATATCAGGAAGGTGTAATGTTGTGGTTGGTTGGTGTAAATATGTTTTCACAACATAAGTAGTGAACTCATAGACTTTCGGGCTGTTTTCTCCTTCTCTTAATAAAACATCCTGGCATCATCCAGGCATCATGAAATCTTACTGAACACTTATGTGAGTATGTGAGTCAGCAGTTAGAGAGCCATGACAAAAAGTCAGAGCCAGATTAAAAAAATAATAAAGACTATTTAACCAGTACAAATAAAAGTGATTCCAAGAAATAAATCATTGTTGCAAGTCTACAACATTGCACAATTTTAAATAGCTGCACATTGTGCAAAACTGTAAAACATAGCAGTCCAGGGAGGGTGGGTGTGGGTGTTACTCCAGAGTCTGTGTGGCTGTGCAGGGGGGTTACTTATGTCCTCTGCAAACAGTCTTTGGGAATCTGGCTAAGGAAATGTTCATACTCTCTGGTCGGGGGTGTCTCAGGTTCCATCCTGTATAGGTCCACCAGTTGCGACCCACCTGAGAACTGGAGCACAGGAGGCATTGACCTAAGTGGCAACCTGAGGACTGCATGAATTGTTCAGCCCAAACGTCACATGTAACTCCACTGGCTCCCAGAGGCTGCTGCATCACATTTAATGCACCTTCCTACCTTAACACACTCATCCAGGCCTACAATCCCTGGAATGAGCTACTAGAGTCTGCACCCGCAGTTACTTATCACATCAGATGTCAACCTGGACAGGCGACAGGTGACCCTGGTGGTGGTATGACCCTGACAGCTGGAGGCAACACCTCTGGTGGGAGCCACATCAGCCACTATTAGCCAAAATGATGATGGAGTGTATGAGGGGTCAAAGCATGACAATCCCAGGATCCCCATCAGAAGAGGTGAAATAAAATGTAAAGCTGGAGGCTGGAAGATCGTGACACCAGGGCCATGAGGATCCTGGGCAATGAGGGTCTCTGAGGAATGGCAGTGGGTGCATTGTATAGTTTCCTGTTCCTCTACTGTTTGCTACAACCCGTGCTGTCGATTAGACGATGAATTTACTTAAGAGTGGCCGACTCAACGGTCGTAACAAACACTTGTATTTTCTATAAAAGGCCTTCTAATTTTGAATTTACGTTGTTGTCTAAGATCCACTAGCTCAGCTTAGCATCTAGCTCTATTTCTAGCCATGGCTTCTCTCTCTTCCTGCACTTCTCCTGCTCTTACTTGCTAATGTGTTTAGTTTCTCCTCTGCTTCCTTTACTGATAATGGTATTTGTAATAAGTGTAAGATATTTGCAGCTCTGGAGGCGAGATTGACAGAATTGGAAAGCCAGCTAGCTTGGCTCCCGGTAGAGTTAGTTCCCCTCCAGCAGCTCCAGAGCAGGCGGTAAGCCAGGCCGGCTTGGTGATGGTCCGAAGGAGGCATAAAAAGTCTTCGTCCAAGGTTCACCACCAACCACTTCATGTTTACATTTACATTCACATTTAGTCATTTGGCAGACGCCTTTGTCCAAAGCGACTTACAAGTGAGGGACAGCAGTGGTTTCTGTGTCTTGCCCAGGGACACCTCGACATGTAACCAGGAGGAACTGGGAATGGAACCCCAAACCCAGAAAGACGGCTGCTCTACCAACTGTGTCGCATAAAAAACTATTTTGTCCAACACAAACAATGTGTGAGTACTGTATGAGTATCACAGCAACACATGAAAGTTCAACAGCTCATCTCAGGTATTTGGTTCCACTAGGGGTTGAACACAGGAACTTCTGCGCGTAAAGCAGGTGTGATGACCATTACACTATGGAACCACTGTATTAGGTGTTTCCAATAGATTTCTCCACTCAGCGTTGAGTTGGTTTCTGCTGAGAAACCAACTCTGGTTATTGGCAGCTCTATAGACAGAAAAGTGAAGTTAGAGACTCCAGCGACCATAGTTAAATGTATCCCAGGGGCCAGAGCGGGCGACATTAAATTATTATTATTAACACCTGAAGATAAAGATAAATATAAATACAGTAAAATTGTAATCCACACAGGAGGTTATGATGCTCAATTATGCCAATAGGAAGTCATGAAACTTAATGTGGAGTTGGTGTGTAACTTCACGAAAACAATGTGGGAATTTGTAATTTTCTTGTGATGACATGCTTAGCTGCATGTCCTCATTTAACCGCTGGCTGTCCATGTTAGATCAGGTTAACTCATCTCTACTAACAGGCTATGTACCACAGGCTTTTAAACTCAAAAAACCAACCCTTGACTCTGGGATTTTAGCTAATTATAGTCCGATATCCAATCTGCCCTTCATATCTAAAATCCTTGAAAAGGTAGTTGCTAAGCAATTACATGACCACCTGCTTAGGAATAACCTGTATGAAGATTTCCAGTCAGGATTTAGAGCACATCATAGTACAGAAACAGCTCTGGTGAAGGTCACTAACGATCTTCTATTAGCTTCAGACAACGGTTTTCTCTCTGTTCTTGTCTTGTTAGATCTCAGTGCTGCTTTTGACACTATAGATCACAACATTTTATTACACAGACTGGAACATGTCATTGGGATTAAAGGAACAGCACTAGGTTGGTTTAAATCTTATCTGTCAGATAGGTTCCAGTTTGTTCATGTTAATGATGAGTCTTCCACGCAAACAAAAGTTAGTTGTGGAGTCCCACAGGGTTCTGTGCTTGGACCAATACTTTTCACTTTATACATGTCTCCCCTAGGCAGTATTATTAGGAAACACTCTATAAACTTCCATTGTTATGCGGATGACACTCAGCTATATTTAGCCATTAAACCAAATGAAACAAATCAATTAGTCAAACTTCAAGAATGTTTAAAAGACATAAAGGTCTGGATCTATCTATCTATCTATCTATTAGAAGCATCTTGTCTCAAAGTGATGCTGAAAAATTAGTCCATGCATTTGTTTCTTCTAGACTGGACTACTGTAATTCCCTTCTAATAGGATGTCCCAGTAGCTTCCTAAAAAGCCTCCAGCTGATCCAAAATGCTGCAGCCAGAGTTCTGACTGGAATTAGTAAGAGAGATCATATTTCTCCTACATTAGCTTCCCTCCATTGGCTCCCTGTAAAATCCAGGATAGAATTTAAATCTCTCTCTCTCCTTATTATTTAGTTGTATTATAAGTTCTCAAACCTAACACATTGTAAAGTGCCTTGAGATGACTTCTGCTGTGACTAAGTGCTGTATAAATAAACTGATGGATCACCTGGACACAGTTTGTGCCTTGGCAGGGTTCTGTTCTGGTTCCTGTTCCCAGAGTACAGAGTACTCCCTGCAGCTCTGACTGTATTTACTAATGACACTATTAACTACTGTTCACACTTAAAGCAATAAGAATAAAAGCAGCAGCGTGTTTTCATTCATCAATAAATTCATTCACGCCAACTGATTAAGTTAGTTAATATACAGTTAGTTAATATAATATTGGCACCACATCGTTTTATATTTCTGGGTAAATTTATTAACTGTGGATATTTTGAACATTTTAAACTTTTTACTAGAGTCTCAGAAGTTCACAGTAAAATGTTTCACATCTTCTGTAAAACAGGGTTATTCGTGTTAATAAGCAGAAGGATAAGGTGAATAAACAGTGAAGGATGTAAATAAACTTGTTTCTGTAACTTTTTATTTTTACTCACATCGACACTCCGCCATGTTAGCCGTTAGCTCCGTGTCTCCGTCTCCAGGGTAACTACGTCTTTATTTATCTCCTCGATGGAGAAAACTCTTCTTCAGAATCTCTAAACTTCTCGTTCAGAGTGAAAAAATGAAAAATAAAGTTCAGTGAGAATTCATCCACACTGACCGCTGCTCTCAACTGTTTCCTGTCTGCGGTTTGAAAGAACCCGCCGCCCTCTGATTGGTCAGCCGGTCAGCCGCTCCTCCTATTGGTTTGAATGTTGTCGCGTTGGATTGTGGTCTATGGAGTTTCTTAAGGTTATCAAGTAAAATAAACAGCCAATACCTTAATCTTTCCTTTAAAAATCATTACAAATTGTATGTTTTGCTTTAAGTTAGTTATTAACAGGAAAAAAAACTTTACAGAGCTTTACAGGATATGATATACACACAGTTTCAGAGGGTCAGGTTTTTAAAAAATATATTTAATATCGCTTTAATTTGCTAATAGTTGTCAGACTGCTAATATTACAGATCAAAAATCTAATTGTTAATAGTTAATTCGGCGTATGTAATGTTCCTAAATGTAAATAAATATGGGCTAAAACGATGAGGCTCACTTTGTATATAACTGTGGTGAATTCGAGTGCTGCAGAACATCCTTGAGAAATCACAAAATGTTAGTTTTTTCTTCTTTGGTAAACTTATCTACTAATGTTGTCTGCACAGCAGATGGTGTATAGTAAAACCTAACTACTAATATCAAATTCGGTGAACTTGTTTTCCCTAAAGGTGAACAAATATAGGCTAAAAACCGATAATGAGAACTCCTTAAATTGCGCCTCCACCTGGATCGGTTCCGTGTTACCATAGCAACTGACACACGCTAACTAGCTCATCAGCCAGTAGAGGTGTTAGCTAGCTGCTTGTCTACTGCACCTCAGTTTATAACCGAGTTTAATGATCATGAACATGACGAAAGGAACAGTTAACAGAATGGAAACTGTGAGTAGTCTTTGTGTTAGCTGTTAGCAGCAGTTAGCATTCATTTATATTTGTTCAACTGAAACTGAAATAAACAAACTGTAATATGAAACTAGCAGCTGCAGCTGTAGACTGATGTAGTTAGAGTATAACATACTGTCACCGCTGCAGGATAAACTGTACGTATAATATACTTTTATAAATATAAGTGTAATGTTATTAGAGTAGAGTATTAGAAGTATTAGCAGTATAAAATAGTGTTATAAAATCTTTATTTATATCACATGCTACAGCTGCATGACACATAGACAGAAGCATTATGTTATAATTGAATAAGAAACTATCATATATATCATACATTATGATGCTATAGATATTATACAGTCAGGTACAGGTAGGCTCAATCCCATTTCTCCACCTTGGCCCTACCCCTCGGTGGTGTCCCGGGCCTCTTCTGGATGGAGGGCAGGGCTGAGGATTTCTCAGCAGACACCAGGTACATGGACAGTTTGGCTGCACACACCAGCAGAGTGTTGTGCCCAAACATTTACAGTCATATTCTTCACTGGAAACTTAATAAATAAATCTCTAGGTTTGTTAGCGTTAACTTTCCATCATTAGTCAGAAGCTTTTAACCACAGCGACTAACAGTGACCGACAGGGTTACCTCCTGCCTCAGCACGTGGGACCGACAGTCGCTGCTCTACAACATCACTGCTGCTGATTTACACAACTGTCACATGTTTACATATTTCATGTCAGGTACTCGGTGACTTCACAGAATATCATGTCTGAAATTAACTACAGACCAGAAGCAGTGAATTTGCTGAACTTTTTTACCACTGTCAGAGTTCATGACATAACTCTGCTGTAGTTTTCTTGTGGGAACAACCACTGATACGAGATAGATAGAAAGTTCTTTTGTGCTTATTGCAACTTGTTTAGCGGCAGACAAACTTCTAAATATCTACAGTCCCCACAACAGAGATTATCACAGTTCACAACTGCATCTCGGAAGCTGTAAACACTCGTCACATGTTTTATGTAGCGGCAGCGACACTGTATGAAGATGTATAACAGGATAGTTAGCGGCGTCTCAGTTTCAGCCCTACCCTTTACCGCTCTGTTTCAGGGGGAAGATTGAGAAATGGGATCAGGCCTCACTCAGGTGTCTTCAGAAGTGTTGTGTCTCTTCCAGCAGAGGGCAGTGTCAGATAGAAAATACTAATGTCCTCCGCTACAACAATGACTTTACCTTTCTGTTTATGTTAAACAGAAACATTTGACTGGTTGTCTGTGAAGGTTCTCAGTCATCTAGGCCATGGTTCTGCCAAAGGTTCTGT
The DNA here is from genome assembly GCA_900302695.1 of Helostoma temminkii. Lineage (NCBI taxonomy): Eukaryota > Metazoa > Chordata > Actinopteri > Anabantiformes > Helostomatidae > Helostoma > Helostoma temminkii. The sequence continues at coordinate 4,358 of OMLM01020190.1, read as the reverse complement.
TCAGTAGCAACTGGACTTGGTTCTTGGTTTCTGAAGACATTTCTCCTTCATCCAGATTCTTCATCAGTTCTGACTGACTGGCTGCAGCTGCAGGCTGATAACCACTGTGGAGTCAGGGGTTGTTAGCACTTCCCTGTGTGTTGAGGATCTTCCTGTCTTTCAGGTGTGTCACTGTGACCACCTGAGTCCAGGTGTGAACGGCTGTGAAACCACCTGGGTAGTGATGAAATTGTAAATTGGCGATAGATTGTGCTGTAAACCACCTCCTCTGTTTAACGATGGTCGTTCAGTCCTGCAGTGAGCAGCTTCTCACCTCGTCTGAACCAGTTGTCCTCCCTGTCCACAATATGAACGTCGCCGTCTTCAGAGGAGTGGTCCTGGTCTCTGAGGTGCAGATGGACTGCTGAGTCTGCCGAGTCTGCCGAGTCTGCTGAGTCCACTGAGTCCGCTGAGTCCACTGAGTCCACTGAGTCCATCCTGAGGAGTTTTTACTGGTTGTTAGGTAACAAACTACTTTTAAACTCTGTTCAAAGTCAACATTATGATAAAATCTATTCAGGTTTAATAAGTCTGGGAATCTTAATAACGAAATTAAGCTTTTTTCTGCTGCAGATCCAACATGGCGTCTGACGGGTCCCATCCCGGTGAAGAGACGCTGAAGGTCAGGAGGAAGAGGAGGGAAAGTGAGGTGAGGGGGAGGAAGGTGTCCGCCACGGACATCGAAGAGTTAACATCAGCAGGTCACGGAGCTCTGAAGGACGGACGGACTGAGGACGCACTGAGCTGCTTTAAAGACGCTCTGAAGGCCGCAGAACAGGTGAGGCCGCTGAGGGTCAAAGGTCACAGACAGGTGAGCAGTAAAATTAGTGCCACCAGTGTGGTAGTTATAGATGGTAGTAGTTTAAGCAGTAGTAGAAGTATCGATATTAGCATAAGTACTATGTACGGTATTTGTAGCAGTAGCATTAATATTTGTAGTACTATTATTAGCAGTAGTATTTGTAGTAGCAGCATTAGTATTAGTACCAGCAGGAATCAGAAAACCTACAGAAATACATTTCCCATCATGCTGTTTCAGCTCCACGACTCCCGGGTTCTCCGGGCCTGTTCCTTTAACCTTGGAGCAGCCTACGTGGAGGCAGGACGTCCTCAGAGGGGCCTGGATTTGCTGCAGAAGGCTGAGCCGGGTCCAAAGGCCAACCGAATCCCAGACCTCCAGTTCAACCTGGCACTGGCCCACAATGCACTGGGTCAGAGCAGAGAGGCCGCCACCTTCTTCTTGCAGGCTGCTCACCTGTACAGGTCGCAAGGAGCCGGTGGCAGCGAGGGAGACGCCTGCATGGAAATGGCCCGCTGCTACACCAGAGCTCAGGTTAGAACCAGGACCAGACATCAGGTCAGGTTCAGACCTAAGGTTTGAACCAGAACCCTGATCAGAACCAGAACCCAGGACCATAATGCACATCACAAGGTGAAGGTGTGACAGGTGTGTGTTCTGTTGCAGGACTGGACTCTGGCGGTTCAGGGTTTCCTGCGAGCAGCAGAGAGCTACAGAGTGGCGGCCATGTCGGATTCTGCCGCTGCTGCCCTGAAAGAGGCAGGAAGTCACATGGTCCAATCAGATCAGTTCAACCGTGATGACATCACGAGCGTGCTAACAGAGTGTCTCAGTTTGACAGACGGCATCAAAGACCAGAGGACTCTGGGTAATCACCTTAAACAGATCATGTGACTCGTCAGCTGATTTATTTATGAACTGACTGTTAATTAATCTGCTGCTGTGGTCCAGGAGAGTTGTACCTGTCAGTGGGCGTGTCTTACTGCCGACTCAGGTGTTTCGAGGAAGCTGTGCAGTGTTTCCAGGCGGCTCTGGGACCTGCAGCTCAGTGGCCCCCCCTGCTGGTTAAAGTGCTGCACAACCTGGGGGCTGCTCTGAACTCTCTGGCCCAGTTCACACCTGCTGTGGGCTACCACCGTCTGGCTGCTGGACTCTATGGTCAGGGCCTTCACCTGTCACACCTGTCAGTCACCTGTCACACCTGTCAGTCAGCTGTCAGTCACCTGTCACACCTGTCAGTCACCTGTCACACCTGTCAGTCACCTGTCACCTCACACGTCACCTTTGTGTGTATGCAGGCTCTCTGGGTTGCCGTGGCGACCAGGCTCGGTGTTTCAGTAACCTGGCGTTTGCCTACAGTCAGCTCCAGGAGGAAGAGGAGGCAGTAGAGAGCTTCATCCATGCGCTGCAGGGCTTTAGAGACACTGGTACTTTTAGTAACTGTAACTGAGTAACTGTAACTTTAAGTTTATCTGTATGTCAGAACAATGATTTTATTGAATATTGATCGTTAGTCACTGTGTGATGCTCATATCACCTGAGAGACCAGGTGAGGGCTGCGTCAGGTGAGAGGAAGATGATTCATGGAGCCAAAGCACTTAAATAATTAACAGTTACTGTCAGTTAGAATTCAGACTCAGTCATTCACACACCTGCTCTGTCTACCCATCTGTCTGTAGGCGTGTTACCTGTTTGTCTCTACCTGTCTGTCTGTAGAGGACCACCTGGCTCAGGTGCAGGTGTGTGAGTCGTTAGCAGAATGTTACCTGAAGCAGAGGAAGCAGCAGAAAGCCATTCAGCTCTACAAGGAAGCACTGAGTGCTCTGTCTCACTGCGAGGTAACGCACCTGTTCACACCTGTTCAGACCACTTATGGTGTCAGTAGCAGGATGAGGCAGCAGGTTTGTGTTTTCAGGACTCTGGTGGAGTTCGCGATCGTCTGGTGGAGCGTCTGACCGCAGCTCTGCAGCAGAGTCTGATTATCAGTGCACAGGTATGATCACCACTCACATCTCCAACCGGTCATGTGACTGCAGCTCCACCCTCACACCTGTACTTATTGCAGAGACCACGCCCACCCAGGCAACGCCTTCTCAGACCAGACCCACGCAGCTCACCTGTGGGACTACATATCAGGTAACAGTTCCGATCCAGTCATATCCTGTCACCAACAACCATCAGCTCTAACGATGAAGTGTTCCTCACAGGAGGTCTGACATCACAGGCAGAGCGACCAATCAACAGCCAGCTGAGCAGAGAGACAAGGGGCCAGGTGAGTCTCACCTGTTAGAGGTAAAAACATGCAGACTGATGCACGGTTATTTCATTGCCATGGTAACAACACTGACTTTGTGTTGGAGGAGACCGAACACAGACCGAAGGTGCAGAACAGGGCGCCACGGGCCGTCAGGAAGTGAGTGGAGCCGGTGACAGAGAACATATGAGTGTGGCACCTGGACTGCACAGGTAACACAGGTGTGGTTGTTGTGCTTTTGATGTTGTGAGGGTGATATGCAGGCATGACCTCACCTGGACCCCCAGCCACAGGTTGAGATCCTGTCTGTGTCTCTGTTTCCAGTTTGGACCAGTTGGACAGGCAGAACCCTCCCACTGACAGGTAACTGACACCTGTCAGTCACACCCACTTTATTTATAAAGTCATGTGCTAAATCCTGATTGATTGATTCTCTTATTAAGTGAAAGCTCATTGGTTCAGGAGGCAGAGGCCCCACCCACCAGCACAGGTGACATCATCAAGACCACATCCCCCATGTCCCAGTGGAGGTCTCGGTTCTGCTCTCTGATGTAGGCTAAACAGAGTCCACATCAGTCTGGATCCTGGACTCAATGTAAAAACTGTGGTTTCCATGGAAACGCCAGGTGACACCGGGACCAGATGGAAGAAAGAGTCAGACTGAGGTCGAGCAGAGCGTGAGGGTCCTTTAGTGCCAGTTCTGGAGCTTCTGATCACTACATGGTCTTCATCATGGTTCTGTGACGATCACGTGACTTGGCACAAAGCTCCAGATGTTTCCAGCTGTGAGGAGCCACCTGACGTTAACAAAACCACCAGAGTTCATCAGTGTTCTGGTTCTGGTCTATGTGAGGCTGGACACTTCCAAACTGGACCCTAGACAGAACCAGTCTGTGTGTGACAGAACCATCCAACCATCCACATGGGAGAGGAAGAAGAAACACGCACACACACACACACACACACTGACACACACACACACACACACACACACACACACACACACACACACACACACACACAAACACACACACACACACACACACACACACACACACACACACACACACACTGAAACACACACACACACACACACACTAAAACACACACACACACACTAAAACACACACACACACACACACTGAAACACGCACACACACACACACTGAAAAACACACACACACAAACACACACGCACACACACACACACACACACACTGAAACACACACAAACACGCACACACACACACACTGATACAAACACAC
>OMLM01020187.1:111227-127186 GCA_900302695.1 Helostoma temminkii | reverse complement strand
ATGCTGATATGCAAACTGGAGGGGGTCCAGTGAGGGTCTGACCACAGGTCTTAGGGACTCCAGAACCAGTCTCTCGAAAACCTTCATGATGTGAGTTGTTAAGGCCACTGGTCTGTAGTCATTAAGGACACTGGGTCGTGACCTCTTCTGCAGTGGCACCAGACATGATTTTTTCCATTCCTGCGGGACCCTGTGCAGATGCAGGCTCAGGTTGAAGATGTGCTTTAATACACCACACAGCTGAGGGGCACAGACCTTCAGCACCTTTGGGCTGACTCCATCTGGCCCTGCAGCCTTTGTGGTGTGAAGCCTGTTCAGCTCTCTCCTCACCTGCTCTGCTGAGAGAGTCAGTACAGAAGTGGTGGCCATGTTGTGTGAGGTGATTGGGGAGGTTCCAGTGAGGCTGTTTGGGAGGTGGATCAGTGGCTCTGCCTGAAATCTGTTGAAAAAATGATTTAACTCATTGGCCCGATCCACAGTCCCCTCAATCCCCTGGTTGCTGGTCTTGTAACCAGTGATGGTTCTCATGCCCCTCCACACCTCCCTGGTGTTGTTCTTGTGAAGGCTTTGCTCTAACTTCTTCCTATAAGCCTCCTTCCCCTCCCTGATCCTGACAGACAACAGTCTCTGAACCTCCTTCGCTGCCTCCCTGTCACCAGGCAAACAGAGTCTGATATCCTTCATGCTAATTTTTTGTCCAAGTTCCAGAATGAACTTTTAGAGCCAGGGGAGTCTGAGGCAACTGGGCCTTAACCCTATAAGGCCAACGGTATCATATTTGATACACAAAAATCTTTTGATTAAATAATTATCATAAACTTCTGATGTATCAAATGTATTACATAAAAAATCTTACATTTAGAAATAATTTCTTAAAATTTTTCTTTATGTTTTTCAACAAAGTGTGCAATACACACTCCAGTTAAAAAAATAGGATGTTGTAACTATTATTTTTTGGACTGGGCTTTAAAGGGTTAACCAGGCTGGAACAGAAGCTTACAAGCAACAGGCAGGTAAGAGAAAATGGTATAAGGATGAAACAGGAATTTGGGGCTGCAGAGTTGCACACTAGGGCAGAAAAACAGACAATCTGGCGGATTGTAGAGGCTGGCTGTCTGGGCCCCCGGAAGTTTTCTATGAGCTGGCCAATCAGAACACAGTGGTGTGGGAAAAGTCTTAAGGCTAGAGGAGCTGTTGCATAAACACACATTATAAGATGTAGTCCCACTTTTTTAACTTAATAGAATCCTGGATTAATGAAAGCCCAGAATAAAATACAAAACCTAATTTAAGCATAATATGCCCACTTTAAGAATGGCCAGGCAAGATTGTTGTTTTGTTTGAGGACACATCAAGCTGATGGCTGGCCAATATTGGGCCGTCTGTGAGAATCTGTCGGCCTACTTAGTTGGCTTATCCAACAACGCTGGCACCAGTCAGATCCTATCAGCAGCTTTTCAGCCAACTCAGCATGTTGAATCGTATCAGACATATTCTAGAAGTAGTTATAAACCATCTGTGATGGAGAGTGGTGTAAACAAACACTGCCAGGTGCTGCTTTGTTTGCACATTTGTATATCTGCAGCCCTAGGTCTTCTGCTTTGCCTTTTTAAATGTCAGCCTCCACCTGCTGGCATAGACAGTCACTGTCCAGTTGACACTTTGTGGCACAGATGAAGAAAATGTGAGGCAATATAACTGTCAGTCCAGTCACCTTTAGTTGTTTGATATTGGCTTGTCACAGTCCTAAAAGTTAATAAACAGTGAAGTGACTTACTTTCTTGTCTTCTGATCCAGACCACAATCTTGCTCTAAACATAACCAATTGTTGTGGGTACTTAAACGCAACCATAGCAAAATCTAACATTGTAGTCAGAAAGATTGGATGTATTTTGGTAGTACTTTACTAATATGTTCATACTGAACATATTCCATTGATGTTCATACTGACCATATTAGTAAACGTGATTTGTGTTTTAATTTGATTATGTATTCTCATATTGTTGATAGAAAAAAAAAATGCTTTTAATGCTATTCAATACTTAAAAACATCTTAGCAGACAGTCTGGTTGCGTACAGTAGGTACATAATGTTTGAGAGACAGGGTTGATATTTATCAAGTTTAGTTTTGCATTGTAGACACCACAACTCTGTGCTCTAAAATAAGCGTCCTTTCACTTTGTATAATTCAAATTTCATTGACTGTTACTAAAGCGATCAAAACACTATACATCACTTTTATCATGATTAAAGTGATGAATATTATTGCTGGCTTCATGACATTTTTATTGACCCAGTCTACTCTGGGTTATTTGTTAGGTTTTCTGTATCTTTTTATTGGCCATAAGAGTAGACATTTTCAGGTCAGATGTGCTTATGAAACCTTGCTAACAATGGACATATCAGGAAGATGGACGCTGTGGCTGACAGTTGGGGATCACTGTCTGCAGACATGCCTGTGTCAGTGTAGGTCTGTGACTGAGATAGATAGACAGTGTGTGTTTTTATGACAAGGCTTCTGCCACTCTCAGTTGTGTGTGAACACATATATGTGTATGCAAGCATTTGTAGTGTGTAGGTTTGCATGACAAGCACTTTGATGGCTGTCAAGTATGCATATGAATGTGTGTTTATGGGTCGCTGATGGGACATGTGACAGATTTGAATGTGTGAGTGTGTGACACAGAGATGAGGTATTTGACAGAGTTGAGATGTGTGTCCTGTCATGGCAGGGGTAGTTGTGCACAGAGTTTCTTGTGGAAAGAATGATGTATAAGCCCAGAAATCTTTCAGTTTTATGTTAATAGGATATACTGATACTCCATTATTCTGATTTGTTCATTTCTTGCAACAATTTGACTTAAAAAATTGTGTTTTCCAGACTTAATAAGGCCCAACACTTTTAACGTCAACTTTAATGTCGGCATTGAGACAGAAAGTTTAACTAGACAAACATCACAGAATGTATGTGAAGGATGCCATAATGTATATGCTTTGGATTAGCACTATAAAACATCTAGAGTCCCTAAAAATAACCAAAAGGAATACTTGGATTCTGGTCATTGTAAACTGCCCCATTTGCAGAATTTGCTTAAATTTCTGTCACTTCCTGTGCTCTTCTACCTTTATCTTCACTGTGTTCAATCAAGTTACTGAGAGTTTTCACTCTTCAACCCTCACTTTCTTTTCTTGACTGTCTTTCTCAACTAAATGGTTTTTATTTTTCTCCTTTTTAGCTTTTTTTACCCTCACTCCAGCTTTCTAAGCACACACAAACAGGACTTGTTAACAAAGAGACAAACCCAGATTGATTGACTCAGCAGGCAAGGAGACAGGTTGCCAATAGGAATAAATCAACACAGAGCCTTGATTTCACACTTTAAAACAAAACCCGCATGTTACCTCGTTTACCTTGGACAGTTTAGTGTGAACATGAATGAGCTGGACATGAAAGAGCTGAGACTGATCTGTGACAGCTCAGCAATGCCTAACTAAAAGCAGAATCCCACTTTAAAAAGGAAATTAAAAGGGGAACCCTACTATTAGACAATGTTTGAATGAATCAGATAAAAAAAATCTCTCATCTTCCTTCATCTAATAATAGGCCCAATCTGGTATTGCTTTTAAATAAATTAGACATTTCTGCACTGAGTACTGCATATCACCTCATCCCCGATTAGTTGTTAAGATAAGGTGAACAATGTTTCACTTTACTTTGTGGACTAAATTAAATCTCTCTGTCAGAGTGACTATAGCACATACAGACTGTTAGATTTCAACAATTGATTGCAAGCCTCACTTTGTGTGAATCCTAGGCTATGACTCAAGCCAGTATACAAAAATAAAATGTCTTTAGCATGTGTGATACAGTTATAAGCAAATATATCTTGTGTCACATTCTTCAGTACAGCATGTTAAATAGTCATCCTAAATTGGGGTTGGGTTAATAGAGAAAATAAAGAAAAAATCGATTTCTCTCTCTATAACTCCAGTCATAGTGTTTTCTTACCTAAACCCAACCTCACAAAGACTCAATCTCAAGTCTCCTGTTTCTCAGTCTTGCATTATACTGCATATTACACGCCCACCATCCACCCAACCACCTCCTTGTGACTCACTTTTGATTAATAAATGTAGCAAGTCATTTGAATGATTATGTTTTCTACAAAAACCTAGTTTTGCTGTTTAAGAGACAGAGCTGGATTTTGGCAGCAGGTTTTCATTTAGTCTTAGTCCTAAAATCAAACTTCTGTGTTTGCTCTGGACATTATAATCTCACCTTTAAATAAAAGCATACTGTATTTGATCAGCCCTGCGATGGACTGGCGACCTGTCCAGGGTGTACCCCGCCTCTCGCCCATAAGCTGGCTGGAATAGGCTTGAAACACAACACCAACCTCTAAACCATTTGAAGACGCTAACCAGACCTGCTGACAACTGAAACAGCTTTAAGCTAAGATGTTTCCTTGAACAAAGATTCATCAAAGATTTATTGTAACCTGGAATTTAGTTAGCAGTCCTCTTTTTATTCTCATATGTGTGTTTCTTTGTTTGTGTATGTGTACCAATGTACGTGCTCTGTTCCAGGGAACGCACATACTCTGGTAACTATTGTATAACAGCTATAATACCCTTGAGTACGTATATCCACTGTGACTGTGGATTGCTCAATATTCGCCTCATGCGTCGCCTTCATTGCTGTTTGCCCAAGATTAAAGGAATCAACTGTCTCCAGAGTAATATAATTTTATGTGTCAGGAAAAAAGTTAGATCAGTTCTGCTGTACTTTTGTATGGAAATATTCGTAAGAATTACAGTATTGTTTCAAAACTGTATTTCAGCCACATGACAAATTAATTAACTCTTTAGGGATATGAATATTGATCTTAAGATTAATTCATTAATCCACTAGAATTACAATATTTACATACAGAACTTTTTTGAAAGTTTATGTGTCTGGAGACAGCTTGAAACAAAGTCTTCAGGTCTCTAAAATATGATGCATTAACACATGTCATTATAAATCCAACTACTTTAGCCTTGTACAGAATTTACATGCATTATTTCACTGGCCTTGGACACTTCATTCTCAATTTAAAATGAACAAGTTAGAAAGAGGCAGATCCAAGACTCTGATCTATGATACCTCCAGGCAGTTACATTTAAATGCTAATGCCTTTAGTACCGAGCCAGCAGACTACAATCTAAACTGCCAGCCGACTGACTACCGAGTGCAATACCCACTATAAAGTGAAGATCTGCAAGAGAAATGTTTAGAGGAGAACAGAAGTGTGAACTTGTGGATTTGAATTTCTCAGGCAGTTTTGGAGACAGTGGAAGTCCGACTACAAAATGACAACAACAATGGAAAGCTTGTGCACAGAGAATCGGCTGCATTTCGGAAACGGCTCAGAAATCTAGGGCAGAAAAAAATGAACAAGTTGTGCTGTCACAATTTCTGCACACTGGTTTGAGCAAGTCATGTCCCTAGGTCCCTATCAGCTTCAGCGGAGACATTCAATGGCCAGTAAGAGCAACCCTCGTACTTCAAGACATAACATGCTGGATTAGAAAATTAGTCAGAAAAGTGTTTCTTTTACAAAAGCTGTATTCTTTACTTGATGTTTCTAGAGAATTTAGTCGCATATCGCAGCTTTCTCTGTGCGTATCATCATGATGCTTTTGATTTGTATTTGTGCACAAATAAAAGCAAAATCAACCACTATTTCCACGTGTTTTTGTATATATCCATGTCCTTTATTACAAACTTTCTGGAGTTAGGGTTTTGTGAAAAACGTTCAAACAATTATTTCCCCTCCAACCTCATATAACTGATGCTTCTACCCCCTGCTAAGAACTGACACTAAAAGGGTGCTACACAGTTCTGATTACCATGAGTGACACAAGGAACAAATACAGAGCGACAGTCAGTCAGTGTTTGTGGACCTTTCTGAATGTCTCAGTCATTATCGACTTCTCACTACCTCTCCCTGACTTTCTCTTGCTGTCTCGTTTTCTCACATTTTCAAAGAAAATCCTGTGTAATCTGGGTGTTGGGGAGTACACACACTGTCCTTTAGAATTTGCCTTCCTGCCATTTTCCTCCTTTCTCTGCCTATGAACGACATTTTTGTCTTTTCTGTCCTGTGGGTGTCTATCACATCCTTCCTCACTCTTTATCACTCAGGTAAATTTAGACCAAGGCCATGTACTGTAGAAAGTGCTCTTAAACGCACAGTACGGCGCATCAGTTAATTTGTTTTCAATGCAACATTACACTGCTGGTTCTTCATGTAAACTGTCACATTAAAGCCTTTGCTCTGACATTTCAGTGAAAATGCAGCGAAGGTGCGCACACATAATTTACTGTAACATTTCCAATCTGTTGCAGCTAGAAAAAGGGTCATTACACTGTTTTCAAATGCAACAAAATGTATTGTTTAGTTGCTTGGGATACCGAAAACTAGATATTGTTTCGTTTGTCGTGTTTTGCTTGAACTGTAGGTTTACCGTGTGCCATTATAAAGATATTGTATATGTATGGTGGCTTATTGTGTTTCCTCCTTTGATGAACTCTGATGCACTGGATCACTCTGATTTCTTTCCTCTCGTAAGACAAAATAGGGAAGAAGAGAAGAAATTGGGAAAGAATACAACAAATGGGAGAAAACAGGGTGAAAAGACGTGTAAAGAAGAAGCAAAGGAAGAATGGTAGAGTTGATTATGAGAAGGAAGAAGAACAAGAGAATTTTCTGTCTGTGTTGAGTAGGTGGTTCCTGTTCATAATGTGGGTTGCCTACTAATGACTGTGTGTGTGCGTGTGTTTGATGTGCACCTGAGGCAATGCTAAGTAAGTTGGGGGAGTAACTGCTACTGTGGCTTCACATCATTTACAGTACTGCACACGCTTACAAATGCTGACTTACTTTTCATCGTTTTGGTTCATTATGTCTGTATAAATATTTTTGCATTAATCTGTTGACTGAGCACCACCTTTAATGTTGATTTGCCTCTAGCACTACTTTTTTTCCCTTTGTAAACCAGCCTGCATACCTCAGATATTCTGTACAGCTCTGATGTGTGTGTATGTATTTGTGCATGTTTGGCATAAAAGATATGTTCCTTACCAGAACTGACTGAGACAAATTATGCCTTCACAATGCAATTAATATTGTTTAAAAAGGTATGTTAGGCTTTGGCAAGGTTTATTAACAAGATTATGATTTGTATATTAGTGTATATTTGTATTTATATTAACTAGCTTTCAAACGTTATAGTGCCATATGCCAGCTACCTTGGCAGGAAAATAATTGATAAGCAGTCAGTGTTGTGTTGTTTTTCTACTGCGTTTTCTATAAATCACCTGTCAATCAAAAAGCATCTGCAATATTCAGGCATGTTTTTCATTTTATTATTCCAAACAAACAATTTGTGGCTTGATGAAATGTAACGAACATCTGCAATACAATTTACTAGAGCCACCAAAAGCTTACACTTCAATGAGTGGACTAAACCTGTTTTACACCCTTTTAATGGAAATGCTGTTGAATAATGTTTGAAACGTCGAACATTCAGCTTTGACATCATTAAGCTTTTCCCTCCTTATTAGTGCTTTTATTTTCTTCTCTGATTCCTACTTTGCACCTGGAGCTGAATGTTTGCTACACAACCAGTACGCTGGTGTGAGTGCACAGGATTTTTCCATGCTTTGCTGTCCATGGCAATGGTTTTAGCCTGTTTGAGGTAGAGTTCCTCTTGCACCTCTATTGTCCATGTTTTCTTGTGCGCGATCCATTGTATTCTCCACTAAGTGCATTGCTGTCTGCAGATGTGTCTGTGTGGTAGTAGATTTGTCTCACTGGATTAGTGGTGATGCAATCATGAATGAAGAGAATCTGGGAAATCAAGGAGTTATTATGGAGCTATTGGTCCTCTTTCACAACCATCTGAAGGAGGTAACGGCCATGGCCAGCCGTCTGATTCTGCTGTGGATTTCCACTATCGATGCTAATTTCTTCTCCTAAACTAGAAATTCTGTGTATTTGAATCTTGCACCTGCTCAATCTGGTCATCATTGGTTTGGATAGTGGCTCATGACCTGTCACCAGCACCTTAGTTTTGTCCACATTAATTTTCGTGGTAAATGAGAGTGCCATGTCAGCGATATATGCCAGTGGTATAAATTATATCTATGGCCTCTGTATCACTGCCTTCAGAAATGACACTGTCATCGGTAAACATGAGGTCACTCACAGTGTTTCTCATCACACTGTACTCCCCATCTGACCTGGAATACATTCCTCATGTTGATGTTGCCTACAAAGTTAAAAAGCAGTTGAGAGAGAATGTGCTCCAGGTGGATGGTAAACTCATTTTCAAGAACATTATGCCCTAAAATGGCAACTAATTTATAATTTAATTAAAGTGAAAAGGGTGGTAAGGATAGTGAACACAATGGTATAGTTCGATACCTCACTGAACACAGAAAGCACTGTCAGTCAGTATAAATATTTATATGTTGCAGAATATTATTTACTTCCAAGAGACATTCATTTAAAACACAGATTTTTGAAATATGAAAAAAACACCCATATGTACAGGTCAAATATGGCTGGTTAGCATGCATGAAAGCAATGCTCAGATTTAGCTAAAGATCTTGAAGAACTACTAATTAATACATGAAGGTCATACTAGTGCGAGTGTGCACTTGAGCACACTTGACCGTGTGCATGTACATTATGTGCATATCACAGGATGTACACACATAAAGCTAAAAACCCAGTGTTGCTGACATAGCATGCTTTATTCATGCTTTGACATCTATGCTGAAGAAGGCACAGCAGGAGGAGAGAAAAAAAATGAAAATATTTTTAAAAAGTGATGTGAATAAGAGGAAAGGGGGAGAGAAGAGGAGAGTGGGAGGAGAGGATGGGCGAATGAGAGTGGATGAGAGGAGATGAAGAGCGGGTAGGAAAAGAGAGTGGTGCAAGAGAGGGGCTGAAGCTGCATTGGCAATGGTAGTGCACACACATTTGTGTGTGTTTGTGAGCTTGTGATTGTGGCTCTTATGGGTTTTTTTTCAACTAATTTATGTCTGTACAAATAATAGCTACAAAGCATGACAATTCCAGATCCCTGACACACTCACACTTATACCCTCACACACCATTCAACAATGTGAGAAGTATGATCAAGGCCTGCACTTATTCACATTTATATTTCAATGAGGTGATGCAGCTGCAGGCTCCTTACGGAAACATACTCTGACTGCAAGTTTGCACTGCACAGGCAGGTGAAGACAGGTGAAGAGGTTCCACGGTGTTGATGGCATCCACATTTAATCCTGTCTAAGCAAAATTTGCAAAGACGGAAAGGTCTCCTATTAGGGCTATGTACAGTATTATAATTCTGTGTTTTTGTGGGCACCAGCTAAAATACTAAAAGTAGTATCATGCAAGGATAAATCCTTATGTGGCTTAAGAGTTAAAACTGTCAACCTTTAATGAGACTTTAGAAATATTTCATGATTTTTACTTTTGTTCTTCTCTTTCCAGACAGCTTTCTTTAATATATTCTAGTGCCTGTCTTTTCACACTTCCTTCTTTTGCTTCATTTTTTTCCACCATTGTCTGCTCCTACTTAAATATTTACAATAGATGTAACAGGCTGTGTTTGTCACAAAGGCACAATAATCCTTGATCTCAGCAGGGACAGAATGAACTATAAAAGGCACATTTTTCTCTAGACAGTGTACAGTGTGTGTGCTTCACATAGCCCTAAATATGAGGAATAAAAATAAAAATGTGTTTCTAGGTTTAGAAATGTAATTTCATGGGATTAACTGGTGAGCTGAAGGTTTTAAAATACATAAACAGCAATAGCCATTAAGGTTGAAACACAAAGTTAAAGTAGCAATTAAAGCCATGCTAGCCATCACATGTGTAACAAACCATTAGAAGCAACTCCTGTGGCCTTCTAGAAGCAAGAATATGGACTGAAAGAGATCCATGAGATACTTGTGCTGAAGTCTAACACAAAATAATCGTATTACTTTTATCAATACACATGACAAATTGTCTAACAACTAAATACATCAGTGGTTCCTGTCAGGGAAACCGCAAAAGATTTATTTTGGAGCAGAGCACAGTCAGCTGTTTGTCTTTTGATCATGAGTAAAGGATTTGTTCATCATCTTTCTATGATGCTACTACAGCTCCTGTTTTAGCAGAAAAAAGGGGCCAAATTGTCTTTGTTCGGTAAAAATCATGAATTTTGGAAAGTAGTAAGCTTTTAAATTGATAGAGCGATAATGTTTCTTGGTTACTGGGTGATTACTAGAGTTATTTTCTAAGTGGTTTAAAAATTATGTAATTGACAGTCTTTTTTTTATACCTGAAAATCTTTCACATCACAATTGACAAATCAAGTGACCTGATGTTGTGTCTAAACTTTTAAGAACGTTTAAGAAAAGACAGATATTATGAGTAGTAACAACTGTTATTAAAAGCTGTTGGCCTGCAGAGATGATTCAAACCTCTGCAGCCCAGTTTGTTTTCTTGATGTAGCTTATATGTTCTATTTCCAGGACACATCATTACACTGACAGACGATATTCGATTAGCAGACCCTACTGCTGAAAATAAAACATGCTTAATTGCTCTCATGTGCCGTGTGCTCCCTAAAACTTGGGTCATGACTTTTACAGCTTAACTATTGTATTTAACATATACAAACCTCCTGTTGTTTAATTACCCATTCACTGTGAATGAAATTGAAGTTACTGTAAAAGTTTATTTTACTTTTTGTCTGAGCCTCCCAGCTTGTCCGTGACTTCCCACACAACCAGGCACTCATCACATCCATGAAAAAAAAGTGTGTACACAAACACATAACAACCTCAGAGGTATAACAGCTCTCATACACACTTTGCCCTGTGTGTGGGAGGTAAAACCTTTCAGTAATACTACTCCCTGTCGGGAGTCAGCACTCTGATAATAGCATGTGTACGCAAGTTGTGTACATTTTAATTCATGTGATTAGATGCATCAGCTGTCAGTGTGTTCATGTGAATATTTCTGAGTCGTGTTCAGTGTGTTTTTGTGTGTTTGAGATGTGTTTGCATTTCTGAGTTGTGTGTTTGCGTTGTGGGCCGGGCATCTGCCCTCACTTTAATTGAAGCTTGTGCACTGTCAGCATTGGTCAAGTGGTGCTCTCAGCTAAATGACTTGCTGGCTTGAGCAGCAGTAGCAGCATAGCATGCATAACTATCACTCTATTAGTCCCCTATAAACACAATGATTACTATAATAGAGACAGAATGAGGGGGAGGCATAGTGATGACTGCGACTGATAGGAGAAAGGAAGATAGATGCACGATGATAAAATGGCAACACAGAATGGACATACACTATATCACCTCTACTTTTAACATGACTTTACTTAAGACATATTTGGGGTGTTTATTGGGGTATATACAGTTATGCCAGTATAAGTCTACAGTATCTAATGCCCAATCTTTGCTGCTTGTTGTTATGGGTTTTTTTCTCTCCACTTTCTGCTCGTCCCAACCGGTCGAGGCAGCTGGCCTCCCATCCTGAAGCTGGTTCTACTGGGGTTTCTTCCTTTAGAAGTTTTTCCTCTCCACTGCTTGCTCAAGTGAAATTTGGTGGGTTTTCTGCATAATTCTGCATAGATGCATTGTTATGTTCTGTAAAATCTTAAACCTGACATTTTAAAGTGCCTTGAGGTGAGTTTTGTTGTGATTTGACACAATATAAATAAACTGATTTGAACTCAATTAAAATTGAGCTCATACCTGTAGCTGCCCATTTCCAAAATTCTTCATTTTGGATGCCTGAGTTATTAATCCACTAAGCTGCAGATATATTTGGAATTTTTCAGGCAGCTTCCAGCTGTTTTCCCCTCCACACTATCAGTAACACTAGTTCTCAGTTCATGCAGAGGGGTTTGTTTTTGCAGGCCTCAGAGCTGACCTATGCAGATAACAGCATGGCTGCACGCTGGAATCTGATGCAGGAAATTAAGGGAATGCAAAATGAATTTTACAACATTCGAGGAAAAGCTGGTGGTTTTGTTGATGCCCTTTTTGGCAGCCTGTAGAAAAATATTAGAAGTCAATGTGAGCCACCCTTCTAAGAAAAAAGCTTTTGACACTTAGTTTTGTGCAGGTTTATGTTCTTATTTCTGTTCTGGTTGTGGCTCTACCTTGGCTACTTTTTAACAACTTTGGGACAGAAGGTAGCAAGACTTTGAGACTGCAACTAAAACTAATACTTTGATCCTTCAAATGCTTCAAAAAAGGGATAGCCAGAAAGTGAGAGCAGCTTGATCTTGTAGTAACTTTCTGGAAATGATGCTACAAGCAGCACACTCTATATTAAATGAGCTGAAGTAGCAGCTATGCATCCTGAATAGATATCACTGTGTTAGAGAAATGGAAATGCGGGGATTACCATGATGTTCCTTTTGCAGCCACTGAAAAGCTGTAAAAGCCAGAAAAAGTGAAGAATGTAGCTTAATAATTCCTCCACATGGCCCATGGTTTGTGATCTTACAGTGTGTCCAGATACATTTTTCATTTTACTTTGTACATTATGCAATAAAAGATCACACTACGACAAAGATGTACAGTAGTGAAATACACTATGTACATGAGTGACATGCTCAAAAATGTTTGCATGTGTACAAAATGTGACACATTTTCAAATCCATCAATAATCTGAATTATTTAATATTGAGTAATTTCTAGAATATTTAGTGGAACCCATGACTTTATTATAGAAATAGAGACAAGTTTTTTGAGAACTTTAACTTATCAAGATGATCAATACCCTTAATTCCCTAAAATTCTGTTGTATAAAGTCTGACGCATGTCCTTTGCTCTCTGGTGGATCTTCTGTCTACTGCATACACAAGTTTTAATAATAATTCAATATGAATATTTAATATATTGAAACAACATATAATCACTAAATATATATGTTATATTAGAGTAAAATTGTGATGGCAGTGCTTGTATCAAATATGATACATTTTATTAAAAAGTAACAATTCCTAAATCGCTGTATTATTATAATGTATTTTATGATTAAATCTTTATGTCTACAAGAAAATAATGACTCACATATGAAGGTGTTTAATACAAACATAGAAAAGGATAATCAGACTAATGTGTTGGAGGGTTCTCTCATAGCTCTGAAAACACAAATAAAGTGTGTGAACAGGAAAGAATGCTCAGGCATTGATATTAACATACATATTTGATATGTTTAGCTAAGACAGAGGATTTGAGGTAATTCCAAGATTATCATACTTATCCCATCTTAAATTTCAATTATAATTTTTAGACACCTTTCACTTTTCTGAGGAGAGATCTTCCTCTCTCCTCTCTCCTTCCACATTTCTTAATCAATAGGTTTGAAGGTTTGCTGCACTTTGCACAGGGCAGTGACATAACATAGGTCTTTGGAGTTGGTGCAATATGGTTGTCAGGGGCAACTATGTCATTTTGCTTTCACACAACCTATAAGGGAAGAGGAAAGCAGTCAGGGAAATCAAAAAACTGTAATAACTGGTTGGAAGTAAGCATTGGTTTTCATGGTCTTCATATCTGAAGACTATTATCCTGTATAGGAGTCCACATCACATCTGTATTATATCTTATATAGACAGGATCCCTTGTCTCTGCTTCTAGTCTTTTTGCTGGTGTTGTTGGGCCTTTTCCCGCTGTTAAAAGCCACATCCACCTCATTGTAAAAAGCAGACAGAGGCTATTGTGCCAGTCAGGACTTTGCTGAGACAGAGTTTGTTTCATGAGCTCGTATCAATGAAGAAGAGGAGGACACAGACAGACCCAAGAGAAAAAGAGAAATCACAGAGAAACCTGCAGTGCAGCACTAAAGGAACCTTCTGCTCTTTTGCCAAAATTAACATTTAATTCTTTATGCTGAGCTCAGGGCCACAAGCTATAAAGGCTATAAAGACTTTCACTCTGTGTCCCTCAGCTGCAGAAGAGACAGAGAGGGCAATGGTGGAGGACCGAATGAGATCCTGGTTGAGAACAGTTCAGCATCACATCTGCACATCATAAGCTGCAGGCCCTAATATGGATTTCAACCAAGAACTAACCAGTTGTTTTTAATATAACCACTTAACTATGAAACACATACTGTATTTCTTACAAATTCGACAATACCAGTTAACAGTTCAGTGACCATTTTGTATACTTGATACCATTAATACTGCCTAGGTAAGTGTATCTGGAAAAATAATGTATCAAAGGTTTACCATTTAAACCGATTAGAGACAGTAGAGTGACAACGATGGGGACCATTCTCCCATATATCTGAAGACTGTTGACTTTTCACAGCATGTTACTATTTCTCAAGTTGTAGACCAAAATGATCACTTAAAGAATGTCCTGTTATTCAATGAGAAAGCGTTTAAATGTAAATTGAAAGAAGGGACAACTGTAATTCAGTCCACATTGATATACAGTATAGTACAAATAATTAAATTAAGAGTCTGTCAGTTTTAAAGGCTTGGCTTAAGTTGTTTTATGAGATTTAATCTCATAACTTGACTCACAGGATGTGCTTAACATTGGCACATACTGTAGCTCTCATGAAAAGAGCTTTCAACCCTCAACTTTTTGTGTGAAGAATGCTCTTCCTTTGTTATTTTGTCTATGCAGTCCAGCATTAGCGGTCAATGCTAACAGGAAGCTGACCTATGCTGTATCTAACTCAGCCACTGAGCTGTGGTCTGCACACATTGGAAAATCAATTACCAATTTTAAACCCAGAGAAACACACTGCAAACCTTACAAAACATACACATACACCTTGGCCTCGTGCACACTGTAACACTAGTGGTTTTTCCATTGTGAGTCTACTCATTAACATAACATTTTCCAGCCCTTTACTTCATATCACACCTGCAGTATATACCTAACATTAACCAGTTGCCCTTAACGTTGCAGTAGTGCCAAAATGCCCTTACAATAATATTCCACACAACCATAGAAAAACTGGTGCTCAAACAAAGTGGCTGTAGCCTTGTACACATGCTGGTCAAACACAGTGGCTCCATTTCACACAAATGTGCACTACACTGCACAGTGGATGCACTTCAGGATGCTCCAATGTGCCAATAATCAACAGTGTGTGTGTGTGTGTGCTCGTTTGTGTGTGTGTGACAGAGTGTGTATGTGATTAGACAAGAGGAGATGTGACGTTGTCTCCAGTGTAAAGATATGGAGATGTATGCAGACATTGAGTTATCATTCTGGAACAGAGAGGGAGCAGGACAGATAAAGGGAGAAAATATAGACAGAGAGAAACAGAAGGATATAGAATAGACACTGATGGTGTGGAGTGCGTATCACATTCAAAGGTTTGAAGTATGAATAAAAAATGACTTTATGTAAACAAGTACATATAGAGACACACCTCCTTCTCTTAAATATGCAAATGAATTTGATTTTGCAAGTGCGTAATCACAGTCACCAGCTGGTGAATCCATCAGTCATCCAGCCAGGACATGTACCTGTTTTATGTGCTGCAGACTTCTTTACTGGTTCATTAGGAAACTGGAAACAACAATATGTTATTCCCATATTAAGCTTGAAAGAATAAATGATATTTTAAGTTGTTGTTTTAAGGGTGTTATTTTTGTGAGTTTGTTGTGGAAGAACTTTAATCTTATCATGCTCTATAAGTGCCAGGATGCAGCCAGATTCCAAAATCTTACAGAGAGACATCGCAGTGGATTGGAGCCTTTTACAGTAGCATATTAAAACTGCGTGTGCAGGAAAGACATTCATTCATTCATCATCACATATGGGTGCCATGAGTGCTTGGCTGTTTTGCCTGCTGTTATTGAATACACTGTAAATATCTTAAGCTACTCTAAAATTTTTATTTATGCAAAACCATGTA
>OMLM01020187.1:78322-111207 GCA_900302695.1 Helostoma temminkii | reverse complement strand
TATTTGAGCAGAAAGTTTTTTATCATTTAAAATGTGTTTGTCACCTAAGCCTAGCATCACTGACACAACAGAATGTGTCAAAAAGCTCATTAAATCCACAAAGAATGTGACTGCAAGCTAATTAGTGCTGCAGACTTGTTATGCCACTTTTTAAACTGTAATTGTATAAGCAGGGCTTGCATCGGTTGACTGAGAATACAGTATGTTTGGAACAAATACATGTCAAGTATGTTCCTGCAAAACGTCTTTTCTCTTATGGTTTTATTATACTGTAATTCTATAGAGGAGCTAAAATGGTATTTTTCTATCTCAGGCAGTGTGATTATGGTAGAATGTATGGGGTCGCCCAAGTATCACATCCATCATCCAACACTTGTAATTAAGTTCTCATTCTGTATAATGACAGTGCTAATGCTTCTTAATGCCTTATGAATGTTCATGGAAATGACCAGTAGGTTGAAATTTTATTTTCAATCACAACGTTGGCCTTAGAGAAACTATAAAGTAAAAAACATTACTGATAGTGGAGTCACGTAGTCTAACACTGCATCTAACGCAACTTAACTTGGTCTTTTGTTAAATATATTATGAATTAAGTAGCCCACATTCTTTTTTTTTCTTTAACACTACGAATAAGGCAGATATATCATCATTATAAAATCATTTACTATATTTACTCTCATTTACTATGAACTATTAATATCTTCATACAATAATATTTGCATTTAATTAATGTGGATTATTCAGTGTTTATTGTGCAAATAGGCTTAAAAATATAAGCTTACAAGGGTGAACATTATATTCAATAATTAACAACTGATAATAAAGTTATGCAGAAAAGGTGAAACAATTTTTACATTTTGACTTGGAAGATGTCAAATGGCATGCACACAAACAACCAAACACACACACACACACACACACACACACACACACACACACACACACACACACACACTTCTCTGAGAGCAGGTTCAAATGTATTTTCCGTGTATTTCAAGCTGTGACATTTGGAGCACAACACGAATCCTGATTTAAATATCTCTGAGCTCTGGAAATGTAGTTTTCCCTGTTTAAACCGGATCAGATTTTGTTTGAAGTTTATCTCACATAGCAGAATTTGACGACACAGTTTGCAAGAGGAGGATTAAAACATAAAACTCTCAATGTCATCCAATAAATGTCTCTTTATAGTGGACTGGAGATGCACTCTGTGTTCAAATATATGCCATCTAGTCTCCATTCTATTTTACAGCTAGAGATTGTCGGTGCAGATGTGGATGCAAATGTTGGCATAGTGTAAATACATTTTAAGCCTCATCTGACATTACATTACTTCAGTGTACAATGTTTTCATTCAATGAGTTTAGTTTCAGGCTGGTTTTACTTATTGTTGCATTCAGTTTTTTAAAATGCAGCAATAAACAAACAAAAGTTACTAATATTTGATAAATGGAGCAGCACATATATGAGAAACATTGTACTAAAAATTATTTTATACTTACTTATTATGCATACTTACGTATTTTCATGCTATACAGTAAATAAACTGTTAAATTCTTCCTACTTATTATGTAAGTTATAAATTGTCAAAGAATCACTATGTTTACAATGTGCACAAAACAAGTTAAAAAATAGAAATAAATGTATAAAACATCCCCAACCACATCTAATAAATCTTTGAAACTGCCTCCCTACTGTATGTGTTTAATATTTTGCTCCTTGCTAAATAGATTTGCCCTGAGCACACATACAGTAACAGTAGAATGGGAAGTGCTTATAAAAACTTGAAAAATAAATAAATAGAAATATTTACAAAAGACAGTAAAAGGAAAAAAAACAGAAAATTGTTCATCCTAAATCATCACATGAACCTCACATTCAACCTTCTGCACAAATCCCTCATACAGTCAAATCTTGTATTAGTATTATTGCTTTTGGAAAACCAAATGTTTTTTTACCTGTTTGTCTTAATTATCCTGTATCATGTTGACAAGCATTTCTTATTGTTCAGTAAATATATTGTTTATGCTGTATCTCAGCTGGAAATTTGGATTTTTTAATATACAGCAGGTTGATGGGCTTGCTATTCATGCCAGCCAAACCAGGGGACCTTTATTCAGGAATGCAGAACACACACACATATACAGATATACAACACTTCACAATAAACATGGACAGCAACAACCTGCTGAAAATCAAAGCATTTTTACTGTAACACAGTAATTAGGGAAAAAAACATCAGTGTCTTTCTAGGCAAAGGTGAAAATCAGACTGATTCATCAGTTTATTGCCTCTTCGTAATAAAAAAGACACAGGCACCTTGTTTTGGTCCTTCATGTTAAAGGTTAAAGCAAAAGAAAACATTGTTCA
Organism: Helostoma temminkii; assembly: GCA_900302695.1. Lineage (NCBI taxonomy): Eukaryota > Metazoa > Chordata > Actinopteri > Anabantiformes > Helostomatidae > Helostoma > Helostoma temminkii. The sequence continues at coordinate 108,834 of OMLM01020187.1, read as the reverse complement.
TGCACCCAATTAGATGGTGAGCATCCAGAGCATATTTCTTTGTGTCCAAAGGCCAAGTTAATGAGCAGCAGAGAGCTGAGGCGACAAATCCATATAACCGTCATATCTGTCTAAAAATCTGTTCTGAAACACGACCTCGGTTCTGGGACTGTGTTGCCCCATTGACCCATTTGCCAAAACAGATTAGGAGGTAAAAACCAGACTTTGGTCTGCCTTTAAAGGACTGGTTGTAAATCACAAAAATACAGTAGATGTTTTCTCATTATTAATGTGCAGGCTGTGTTACTTTGGTAGATTGTTCCAATAAAAACTGCTTTGGGGGGTTTCTGCACTATCCAAAACATAATGTCTGAAAAGACATGTTTGTGATGAATTGTGTATGTAATGTAGTTTTTCTACAATCATTTGGTAGCATAGAATCTACATCTGTTGTATTGGCATTGTAGCAGACAATGTCGGGGGTCACTCCTTAGCAAAGTAATGTTTTAGGGGCAACCGTGGATCATTTCCTATGACAGTCATCTATGAACCCCAAGATTGGTGGCGTGACTCCTGGTTTCCCTAGTTCCTGACTTTGGGCAAGATGCTAAACCATCTCAAAGGTCCTTCCTGTTCACAAGAATTTCCCCAAAAGGATTAATAAAGTATAAATAATTATTAATAGTAATAAAATGAATTTGTACAATTCCTTAAACCATGCATTACTTTATATTAATAATTAATTATACAAAAAGTGCAAATTTTTGTAAATGTCTAACTCTTTAAGATTTCTTCATTAAGTGAGTCTCCTTGAATAATTCTTCGGTTCTTTAAGTTCACCTGGACGTTACACTAGTGGTGTCAAATTTCAATGTTGGACACCTACAGAGGCCAAGTGGAGCTTGTGAGCATGTGTTTGAGGACCTGCGACCAGTATCAACAGTGGTAGCTATGCCTTTCAGAAAGGTCATTAGCCACCAAGTCAATTCAGTCTTTCTTCAAGAAAGCTTCAAACATGGACGTCTGGGTAGCCTGTGCAACAGCAGGGCCTGTAAATATTTAATCCACTGACGAACACCAGTAGGTATAGTGAGGGTACTTTGTTTGAGGGTACAAACAAACACACACACACACACACACACACACACACACACACACAAACAGGATGACTGGGACATTTGACAGTGGAGCCAACAGCCATCGCTCTTTTCTCTTTCAAAACAACAAAACCCATTCTCTCTTCATATTTATCTCTGTGCCTTCAAAGGCGACCATCAACAGGCAGGAAGAAAGAGAGACACAGAGAGAAGGATGAAAGACGGGGACACTAAAGTGCTGAGGCTTGGTTTTATTAGAGAGGGTTGAAAGCATCCCTCTTGGCAGCTAAAACATGATGAAATCGCCCCGGCTGATGATGATGAAATCTGCATACAGAAAACAAATCTGCATGTGTAAAAAGACAATTAAGCAAAGCTGACTAACAAAGCAGCAGATGTAACTTTAGCCCAGCTCCCACTGAATTCTGTTCAAATTGGACAAATTAGTATTTACATTCTGTTGTGCCAAATGTAACGTTCGTGTTGCACTGTGAAAATTACCATCACATTTTGCTCTTGACTTCCAAACTATTTATAACCAAACATTAACCACAGTTGTTGCTGTGCAGATCTACTGTAGAAATAGAAAAGTAAAACAGTATCATCAGTAGTCTAATCCCTAAACTGTCAAGAGGATTTGTCCAATTTTACAACATTTGTTGTAATTGTTTTTTTTATTAATTAGCCATTTGGAAGGCATTCAATTTAGATGCTACTGTAGTAAACATGATACCAAAAATTGTACAAGTTAAAACATGAATAAACTAATAGATTTTGTAAGAGCGCAATTGTTAACACAGGCAGACATTTGTTGAATTTGCATTGCTTTTGACGTCAGGACCCAAAATGCCAACAAAATGACGGCTGGGGTAGCGCTTATTTTCAAAGAGAATTGGATAAGACTAGGCACAAAAACACGCAGGTTAGTTTTAGGCGCTAAATAAACATGGTTAAGGTTAGTAATGAATCAATTTGAGTGCAGCATGAAGCAATTTCAGTTGAGCTCTGAGCGATAATGAGCGGAGCCGCCCGGTATAAATAATTGGTGGCCATGTTATGCTCACTGCAGCCGCTAGACATCATAAACAGGTAAGACACACATGTTGATTGTTTAACACTGTATGTGTACCAATTATGACTATATGGGATAGAGATAAAGAAAATAGAGAAAATGACAGTAGGTTAAATATGTAGTTACTTTAGGTTTAAGTAATGCTGTCTTTGATGAAGACTAAACTGTTTTTCTGTTTAACTGAAATATCATGGATCACTACCTGTCATCTTAATGGCTGCTTGCAATTAAAAATGTTAATTTATCAAAGTATTTTTAAATCATTTAGTAGTTACAGTCAGTTATGTTCCTGTTGACATTTTCAAAGTGCAGACAGGCCAATCAAAATGAATGCTTTTTCAATGTTTTAATTAGATGAACTAATGATCCATAATGCAACATTTGGGTTAACGTGTTTAACTGAAATCCAATGTTTTTCAGTCCAGTTCCCTGGGTCTCATCCAAAAAGTTCAACCTTGGATTACTGTATATCCTTACTCACTGAGAAACCTTATTAATGAATGTTTACTTTTTACAAATAAACCTAATTTTTTATTGTATTTACATATGTATTTTAAAGAAAATGTGATGCTTCTTACGTCTGATGCTGACAGCTGATTTAAATGATTTCCCATTTCACCTGGAGGATGTTTGTTTATATTTACGTATGTATATTTTTTATAGTGTTTTCATGTAGGAACATGTGCGCTAGAGACAACACACATAACTTGATAGCTCTGGCTGTGTGTGCATCTCATTGCGTGTACCATATGTGAAGCATGACACTGGTGAACGCTAAGGCTGTGCTAACATGCCATCGCCTAGATACAGCCTGCAGGCAGGGAGGACCTGGCTAGCGTCAGACACTGTTCAATAATTCATATTACACAGGCCTTATTACATGCAGCGTTAGCACACACTGCTAAGCAGGAACACTGCCATTACCTGCTCTGCACATGTCCATGTACTATATAGGTGTCAACACTGCTGCTAACATATGCTCAAACAACTGGGGGAGGTATTGACTTGAGAGGGAGGAAGACAGAGTAAAACCACAGAGTGAGAATGGAAAAAAGGGTAACACACAAATGTGAACAAAGGAATAAAAAATACTGAAGCCATAACATATGGCCAATAATATATTTACTGTTACTCGATTTGCTGGAATGGGGGATGGGATGGAAATAACCTGAGAACAAACTAGTTGAAGAGAGGAACAGCGAAATAACGGAACAGCCTGGATAGAGAGGAGAATGGCAGATGACTGACAGATGATATGATCGCCACTACACGTACATGCATATAAGAAATTGTGCCATGTGATGCCCCAGTGAGCAACCTATTCTTAAACCTCATTAATCTGTAGATCAGTAGTTTTAGAGCAGTGGCGGTGGAAGATAAATGTGATGGTTTGTGAGGATTAAATGTAAAGCGATAGAAAAGGAAAATTCTGTTACTCAGTGCTGCAGTTGAGATAAAAGTTATTTCTGGAATGCTGCAGAATATTTGATGGTTTGATATTTTCATTACTTAAATGAAATATGCCTCACACATCACAGACATATGTGGTAGCTTGTGATAAAGAGTTGCATATTGTGTATACACAGTTTCAGTTTAAGGGGCCACAAGTAAAAGGGAAAACAGCTCTGGGTAATGTTGGAGCACTGTAGGCTGTGACATTGCGTATACGTATAGGTACTGTGTTTTGTCAAGCTATTGTTTGCATGATTTTTCTACCCTTATCCAAGAGTTAAAGTTGACTTTGTGATTGTAGAATCAGTGTGAATGACTCAGTGTAAACAGTGTGCATATGTCAGATTTTTTTGACTGATTAGATTTCTTCTCAAGACAGTGTAGGTGTTTACTGTGCTTGATTGGCATCTCCCTAAACTTCCTGCTAGTTTCATGGCACCTGTTCTCATTCTTTCCAATCTATAAACAGTGCTTTGGGGACCTCTGCACACCTCTGCAGAGCTCTAGCTTCAACCTTTAGATGTCAAATATGCCTCAATGAAAAATATGCCTGGATGAAAACGCCTTTTGTGGGTGTGCAGGGCCTTTCAGGCAGGAGTATCTCTTTGCTTCGGCAAGAGTTCGGGATATCATTATCAGTATTCACTATTGTGTTTTAATATTAAAGTTATATCCTCTCAGTCGCATGTTCAAACACTCCTGCTACACTTATAAGACAAAACAGAAGCTGTGTTGGCTGCTGCTGTCAACACATTACATTAGACAAGCAGTAAATAGTAGCATTGCTTTTTAATAAAAAACACAAGTCTCTGGTGATTCAGAGAGATGGTGGATTTATTGCTCATACAGCCACAGTGGGATTTGGAGTATAGGATAACGTTTTTTGAAGATGTACACTGTAATAGCAATGATACCCATACATAAATAAACGCATATTAAACTATGACAAGGTGGGCATTGTGAAAACAGACATTTAAACATGGATGTAATAGTGCATGTACTGTATACATTTGTTGGCATAAACATGGATATTTCTGTTTTTGGCAACTCCTAACACAAATAGATAATGTGAGGATCCATCCATCACAGTATGTGTTTCACTGGTGCTCAGATTTGCTTGAGCCGACTAAAATGGAAAATGGAAAGATTTAAATTGCTTGAGACTCTGCACTGCACAGCAATACTTTACAATGCTTTGGAATCACTCTCTTTCTCCCTATAAGTAGACATTTCAGCCTCTCGCAGCTTAAAAAGTGCAACAGTCAGTGCTACGATTTGATGTTTTTTTGTTTCAATTAATTGTGAAGCCCTAATGGATGGAGCTACAATTCATTGTCTTATTGACTGTCTCTGTCGGTAGCTGAATGACATCTGTTAAGGGCATCTGTTCCAGGGAGAAAGGACCATTACTGTCACACACACACACAAAAGTGTGTGAGGTAAGCAATAATAGTAGACTCCTGCCAATGATGCTCCAAGACAGAATTGCCTCTGGGTAGACAGTGGCAATACTTGTTCTCTTCTGTCTCTCCTTCCTCTTGTGCACATGCATAATCTATTATGAATAGATATGCAGATGTGGCCACATTTTCAATATCTCCATTATCCTTGCTAATATAGATATACAGTAGATTCTAACAATTTGCAGCTTTAGTAAACTGCCATTTTCGTCCTCTTAGGTAGTGTCTCACTCCCTTCTTCACTCACTCCTGCTCTGCCTTGGCAGTGTAAATTGGTCATGCATAATGGATGAACAGATAGAGACAGAAACAGAGCTCCCTCCATACCGAAGGAGAGGTGGGAGGAAGCGTGGAAAATATGCCAGATGTGTACACACCCTTGTCCCCTTTTTGCAGATCGTCAGCCCTCCCATGTGTTTCTGGGACATCACATTTGTGTTTTTAAAAGACGGTCACAACACTGACAGCTCCAGACATCATATTTGGCACTCTTCACTGTCACCTGGCACTGTCAACTGACACTGAGAAACTGCTGATGACTTTAGCAATGTACCAGTAAACAGGTGAAATACTGGGCCACAGGAGGAAAACATTTGTCCTTACACACATATGTGGTTATTTAACCATTGCTGCAGATGCAGTTAATGCCAACGTTAGCCTCTTTAGCTTTTCTACTTGTGCTGATGTGAGACACATGATGACTTTGCACATTTTTGATTATAATTATCCCATTATCTGCCAACATGAGTTCTGTGTTCCAGTGGCACATTTTATTAGCTATTTCCCATTCATTAATTTGAAAGGCTAATTGATCTTAAAAAAATCCTTTTGTAATGACGTTAGCATATAGCTGAAACAACAAGGAAAGGACTCCAACAGTGAAATAAAATGACAAAATTGATAGTTAAGAGTGATATTTTATATGCAGAACTTAAACTAGTGTAAAATACTAATGTTTTTGAAAAAGCAAATGTTTTTGTGTGATATACTGCAGGTTAAACCATAACGCTTGGTAATCTTGACAATCCTCAAATTAATTGATGCCTTGGAAACTATTCAAGATATTCAGTAACTATTAGGGTAGACAGAAGAAGGAAAATTGTAGATAAGAATTCTGGGCCACACAAATCAGTGTGTGTCAGTAATCAACAAGTTTTCACATGTCTTTGTGTTTATGCATTTGCATAGAGCTTTAAAATTCTGCTGAGAGATTATTCAGATCAGTTGGGTTTATTATCAGTGGATATCCCTCATGGGCATGTGTGTGTTTGTGTGTGTGTTTGTATGTCTTTTGCCCAGTGTTACTACCATAACATTAACCTGCATTGGATTATGATATGTGATAAGTGTGTGTGAATTGCCATCTTTGTGTCTTTCCACAGAGATTTTATGGTGTTCAAAGCACTCGTCACTGAGGTACAGTCAGAGACTTCCCTAAAGACTCTCAGTGTTGTCTTGGATATGTGCTTCAGGTCATTGTTGTGCTGAAAACTGTTGGCCCAGTCTTGTATGTCAGTTGTGTTTTTAGATGTGCATGTCATGCAGATGATAAGCTTCTATGTTAATCATTCTAGGTGTCGATGCTTTGTATGTGTATTTTTAAGTTTCAACTCTACATGTGTAAAACATTCCACAGGGTGAACCAAACCAAACCATTTCAACAGAAAACAGAGAAATATACATAAGCAGAGCTTGAACAAACAATATAGCTTCCACTGCTACTTCTGTGCTTATACTTATAGAGCTTGGGTTACAATATATAAGAAAAAAATTAAATTAATTGCTTTACAAAGGCTGACACTGACCAAGAATCCATTTTGTGTAGGACTTGTCCAATCACAACAAATTTACCCCCAACCTTTTTCCTATTATTCCTTAGTGTGTCAGTGTTATTATGTCAATCTGATTTCTGACATTTCTCCAGTAAGGAGTAAGTTTGGACAGTCAGGCCTCCCTAAATAAACAAAGATTGTTTGGGGGATATATGTCTAGCTGACTCCTGAGTGATGGGAGGCAGTCTAAAGTTCTCCACATATTACTGACAGTCAGATATGAATGACATTGTGTCGTGTAGGACAGCAGGAAGAGCAGCTGTGTCGCCCGATGCCACTCACACCGTGGCACATTGATGCATGCTATGCCCAAAGACTAATCAAAAGCAGTGGGACAGGATGTGCATGTCAGAAGGAAAAGGAGAGGGCTGCATTTGTTAGTGTGTATGTGTATCTGCATTTGTGAACAAGTGTGTTGTGTGAACAGGAGACGGACAGTGTGTGACTGTGTGTGCACATATGAGTGTGTTTGGCGTCATTTGCATGCAGGTCGTGATAACCCTGTCCTCTCATCTGAGATTCTCATTAATTCAAAATCCAGTGAGTGCACACACACACACACACACACACAGCCAGCCTCTACAAAGGCCATCACATTCTAATCACTGCACCCTGCCCCTTCAATCTTCTTCTCCTCATCTTTCTTTTTCACTTTGCCACTCTCCACCTTATCTCCCCCTCTTTGTCTGCCCACATATCCCTTTCGCTCTTTCTTTTTGCTTCCTCTTCTTTTTTTCTGCCCTCTTCCCATTTCCCTCTGCCCTCTGTCTCTCTCATGTCTAATGGGGGTAAACACTCAGTGCAGGTTATTAGGGACACCTAGTTGTGACACCCTGCCATTATGTCCCCATTACTGTGACACCCTCACATACCCCTGTGTGATAAAACCCTGTTGACCTTGTTATGTCCTCATTATGATGACCCAGTATGTAATGACATAATGACGTCTGCTCATTAATACCTTATTTGAGCTCACATTATAATGACAGAGTTCTTACCTGCATTATTAGCAAATCAGCCCTTTTTTTGCCTGTGACCCAAGTGTTGGCTGCTGATACTGAGTGCTGATGGATGGCAGACTGGCCAAAGCTGAGAGGTTTATACATATTATATTAATATGTCTGTTTATTTTTTGTTTTGAAAAAAAACAATAATACATTTTTTTAAGTATAAAAGTAGTAACCTGTCTTCTAAAAATAATGTTCCTGTGCAACTAAACAGCTGTGTACGTGTTTGTGTTTTTTAAATTAATAAATTTTTAAAAAATGTAATCAGGGACTGGATTGTGTTCCTGAGCATTTTTTTTAATGAATGAAGAAAGCATTAATGGACTTATCACAAGGAGACGGTTGGGCCATACAAAGTCACACCTACACCTTTGTGAAATTTGGACGTATCTCCAAAATGTTTAGATATTTACGTAATGCGATTGTTTTTCCACATCTTGATTATGGACAAAATGTGAAATAAGACTATCACTGATGTGTGATTCATAAATGAAGGTGATTTATGACTAACTATTGAAGATATTGATATGGAGAAAATGAGGTACAGACACTGACTAAAACACTTGGCAGCCTACCAGAAATGCAATTGAGGAATCCCATGAGTGGAAGTTACAGGATTAAGCACCAGGGAAAATGATGGAAAAAGTCTGGTGTAGCAGGACATATCTTCACATCTTATCTGAGTATCTGAGTTTTTCTGCCTTTAACAGCAAGAACTGCAGAGTGACCTGAGAGACCATACACCATCATATCTGATAGTGTTGAAGGTATCTGTTTATATTTATAGATCCTTTTCTTATTTATGGTGATACATTAGATCATATACTAGGCCTCCTTTTTACTATTATTCATACTCTTCATAATGAATAATGAGCAATAAAGCTACTTTACTTTATAGAGGTTGCGGTTTGTGACTTTTTCAACTATTTCTTTGTAGAGATATGCTCCATATTTCTCTTAATGTGGTGAGATTCTGTCAACGCCTCTTGTGACACACTTACAGAACAGCAGTGGCATTATTGCGAACACATTCCCTTCCAAATGGCTGCCTGAGGTGCCCCTTGCAGCTATTGTGTCATGCTACAGCTAGCTTGAGTCCCAGAAGTTGCATATTAGAGATTAGACAAAGATAATTTTGTTTTAGAGTAAATAAACATGTTGTGTCCGAGTGGTTACGTTTTTCTGTTCTATGCCAGACCACAACCTTTATCAACATCTAACCAAGTCCTGCGAGTCTTAAAATAACCAAATAACAAACAAAAAACTGTTCATGTTCTGTATTATGTTTACATCATCATCATCATCATCAACCAACATATTCAGCTGCAATTATGTGTCCTTTTTGCAGTTTCATAGAGACTAATTTTTAGAACACACTGTTAACAATGGTTTCCCGTTCCCATTTTTCACTGAACTACTACATTTCTTTTTCAGTTTTTGATAGTACTTTTTTGTTTGTTTTTTTAATATGGTGCTATATTGTCTAAAATACACAATTTGACTTATTTAGAAAATAATGATGACACTAACCATGGCTAAGACTTGACAATGACTTAGGCGGTACAAATGCCTTATTGATGTTTGTACCAAATTAGTGCATAAGTACAAATGGAGGAGTGGATTTGCTTGGTGTTTCAGATTAGGGGGTGCAAATACACATTAATCACAATAGGTGACAAATACTAAACCTCTACAATCTAATTTAATGCAAAACAACCCCCCTGTAAAAAATGCTACCCTTATTCCTTACTCCCCTTATGAATAACCATTACTTTCTTCATGTGACACGGTTCTTTTAGAAATGTGTTACTTGTGATAAATAGAGAACAGCAACTTCATTTAATAAGAATAATGATGTTGTTTAAAAAAACATGTGATGACTTGTGATCTGTTGCAAAGTATAGTTTGAGGTATTGTGGCACAATATTATACGGACATGCTCGTAAGCATTTCAGTGCGGTTACGCAGCTCAAAATAATATAAATGAAATATCAACTCTTCTTTGACACAATAGTGCATATACTAAGCTTAAAAAATGTGATTTATTATAGGAGTCTGGCACCATAACAGTGCAGGTATAGCCTATCCAATAACATTAATGATATCATTACCACTAGAAAACCTACAGTAAATGGAATACAGCTATTTTTAATAAGTAGAGTCATAACCACTCCTTTCTTATCAAATAAAACTGCTGTTCTCTACTTACAAGTAGTGGCTTACACCTGCACTTGACAAGTCAGAATGTCCACAGTAAGAAAGACTAGGACTGTACTTTATTGTCAAGATGCTCCAATAAATATGTGATCCTGTGTTCTGTATAATACAACAGGGGCAATGACAATCCACAGTAGCACAGTATATACTGTATAATGATATATTCCATGTCACAGAGGGCATTTTCTTTCTTTCTTTTCTCTTTTTAGTTCTTAATCCTTTCTCTTCATTGTTATCTTATTACTGTTGAGTCCAACCACACAACAGGGTGAGTAATTGACACTGTGCGCCACCATTGCTGTAATATGATGTATTTTACACACTATTAAACCCTATTATATACAGAATGCTTCAAACAGCTATGGAATCACACATATACCCAGACAGCCACTGTAGAAGTGACCCCTGCAGATTCATAAGCCTATAATGAGCTCCTATGGAAACTGTCCGCCTGTGAAATGAGGCAGAATTATAGAGGATTAACCACAAAGAAGTAACCCTATTCAGATCTATTGTCATAACATGTGTCTCCTGTCCTCCTTTGTCCCTCTTTAATTTCCTCTTCTCTTCATTCTCCGTCTTTCTCCTCCAGTGATGACGAATTTATAAACCTGTCATATTTGCCTCTCTCTAGTCCTTTCCTCTCTGCCTCGCTTCCTCTTCCCTTCATTTTGTTCTTCTGCTCTCTCCTCCTTTCTATTCTTCTGTACTCATAATGCCTTTGATAAAGCCTGTCAGATTATTTAATGTGATTAACTATCCGTGTCCTCGCTGATAACAGACGTTCAAAATTCAACTGGAGAAAATCAGTGTAGCTGACTAGTTAGTTGCATGAATGATTGACTGTAAAAAAAACTAATTGATAGCTGGATAACTGTTGGATTTCAGGTGGCTGTGTAGGTTGCTTATTCGCTGTGTTTTACTGAAGCCTCTTTGGCAGCTGCAGCTTCATCATAAGTTTTTTTCAGCTGGTTTTAGGCAGTTTATTCCATTCTTCTAGACAGATCATCATGAGCTAATTTAAATTGAATGGGCAGCAACTGTGAACTTCTATCTGAAGGTTTCACCACAGATGTCAAGTGGGGTTTATGTATAGGCTTTGGCTGCACCACTTAAGGACCTCTCTGTATTTGGCTGTGCTCACCCTTCCTACAGTTTTGACGCCGCCACTACAATGCTTGAAATTGAATAGTCTTTAATACTGTTTTCAAACTCTTCAAACTGGCTGTAATTTGCCTTTTTATTTAAAGCTTGACTTTTGAAGGGCTTCTGAGATGGTTGTCCTTCTGGCAAGTTCTCCCATCTCTGCAAAGGACTGAAGTTATGATAGAGTGACTGTTGGACTCGTGACCAAGAATTTATACTTTGTGCGTCACCTGAGCCACACCTACTCCCCACCCTGCCAGTGCATATATCAGAACAGTAATATAGAGAAATCAGCAAGTGAGTAATCACTTGACAATTGAGCTACTGTTGTCTTTTATAGAAAAATATTTTTTTGCATCATATAATAATTCCATTTATTTCATTTGTGCATGCCTTTATAGATATTTTAGGATGACATAAGTAAACAAGGATTAGATGAAGTTGAGGCCACTATAAACTTGACGTTTGACCTTTGGCCAACAAAATGTAATCAGTTCATCACTCAGTCCAAGGTAAGAGTTGTGCCAGACGCCTTCAGAGCCTTCACATATTGAGTTCACAAGAATCGGCCATTTTGATTTGATTTTCAGATTCTTAAAACAACGACTACAACAATACCACTATTACTACTACTAATAATAAAAATAATAATAAAAAGAAGAATGTATGAAAGAAATACTTCCATGTCTCTTTTTTGCTGAGTATAACAACCCGGCTGCATATAACATGATAATTTAAAGATTGTTTTGTTTCCATCTGTGACATAATCAATGTGCATACATATCTATTCTGTTCTGACAATATAAAGACAGGTATGTGGGTCATACATCCTTTACAGATGTTCACAGATGTTCAGATTTATCATCCCAGCAGGGCACAGCATTTGATCTGACTTCACTGTAAAATTAATCTAATATGAAAACATCATCCACTGTATAGTCTTTAGTATTATTCTTTGTGTCAATCCACGGCCTCCTAAGCCATTAACCCTGGGCGACCGTTTCACTCTGCCTTGGGCTAAATAAGGCTTCCTACTGGCACATTTAAATGGCTTTACCCTGGGATCAGGCTAAGGCAAGTCTAGTGTTAGTCTCAATGTTGCAGATTTAGAAATAGGCCCCAAAGCTATTCAGAGCATTGTGAAAAGGGGATGAATTCGCCTTGGGCCTACTCTCAGGCTAGTGCACAGATAACCAGAGGCTAGGAATGTGAAAAGTGTGGTAGGGTTAAAATCTAGCTCTACAGTGAAGGGCTCTCATGTTCATTGTCTATACATGACAGGTGAGTGTGTGGGCAGCAGACAGAGGAACGCTGAGTCTATGACAGACTGGCAGGCAGACAGAGCAGTTGGCTGATTGTCTAATCCTGGTTTTCAGTGAAGAGCTCTCATCATCACTGAGTGAATCCATAGGTGACTGGCCGCTCATGCAAATCTGTAATAAGTGTGGGAGTCAGGGCTGGATACCTGATCAGTAAAACAAGAGTTTAATACCAATGACCTTAAAAAATGTTCATAGAAGAAATCAAATTACAGTCTTTATACATTATTTTATACTGTCTATTGATGCTGGTTAAGTCACTCCTGTGTTACCTTAATGGCTACATTTCAGCAGACAAAGAACAATTAATTGTAAATTATATTTTATGTACTGAATCGTACTTTACTGAAAAGTGCACCCAGTCGGTGGATAAAGTTTTGGCTTCATAATGAAAATCTTATTAAACAAGTGAATATGGTTGAGTCAGCGGTTGAGTGGCTGTTAAATCTTGCCTTTTGAAAGCTATAGGCCGCTCATCTTTAACCCAGAACTAAGAGAACATTTCTGGTAGCAATAATAGTAGAGATACAAAATGTGCATTATAACTTGCATAATATTTCTGGACATCATTGTGGGATAATATTTCAGGTAAAACTATGAGCACATCTGACCCAAATATTATGGCTATTTTAAGAGTCTCAATGTTAGAGGTCAGTGATGGAGATAATTTAAATCTTGTCAGTTTGCATACATGCCTGAAACACACTCTAACCTCTTATACTGATTAAAGAATGGTTGCTGATGTATTTTACAAAGCACATGACAGCTCAAATGAATGTGATATAATTTTTAATTCATTCAAATTGTCACACATCAGCTCATTGGTGGTCATTTATATTTACATAGAAACAACACTGCCTTCAAACTTAGTGATTAGAGATACAAACATTGTGATTCAGTAACCTGGTTGAGAAACTCTCATTGATTTACAATACAAAATATGTATAATTGGGTCATTTAATGCAAACCAAGGAAAAGCTGGATATTAAAGCAAACCAAGAGAAGTAAATATGATGTTACAGTTACCAATTTACAGATCTTATATGTATGTTTATGTTGTGGCACCGAGAGGGCACAAGGCAACATTATTAGTACTACTAAGCTGCAAAGTATCTCATGAATAATATAACAGAATAAAATGGGATGTCTTTCACAGCCATAATGAAGAAACAAGACTGTAGGATTGCTCAATAAGTCCTCTAAGTCCAGGTGTTCTCAAATTATACATCGGGGTATCTCTTGAAATAATGGTCTTATATCAGCAGATGCGTCCTGAAATATGGGAGGCAGAGCCATTGTGGCAGCAAGGCTCTCTGGAAATAGCACTCTAATGTTCCTAGAAACATTCTTCAAAGCGGAAATGATGATAAACACTTAGTTACAGTTGTGGAACCATCACAGTTTGGTTATGTTGAGACACCAAAGCAACCTGGTTGGGTTTAGGCAAAAAAACGCCATGGTTAATTATAGTTAAAAGGTTGTCACTTAGGTTAAAGGACCATCAATGTCATGATTATGATAATAAAATACACTTAATGTGGTTGAACAGTTGTGATTAAACACATACTGAACTTGAATGTCTGTCCCCTGTAAGGAAAGTCCTAGATTTTATGATCTAATCGTCCTGAACTTGCTGATCCCTACATAATGTATGTACACAATTATACATTTTATATAAACAAATGCTTCTCCAGATCATTTATAGAATGAACAGTGTATCAAAATCAGCCAATCTTTTTTTGTAGTTTAGCTTTTGAATCATCCAAAAATCCTGATCCCTCTTTTCAAATGCTGGTTCTGTGATTTGGGCATCTAATCAGGTGCTGTTTGTCAGAATTCAACAGTTGTGCAGCAAAGGAAAATTATATTTACAAATTCTCTTTTGCATCAGAATAGTGGTTTACTCATGAGAAATGGCTATTTGGTTGAATCAAAAAGAAACAGAAAGAAAATTTCACACCAAGGAGAGCAAAGCCAAACCTCCAATGAGAAAATAGGTGTAATCATAGGCTCCCTTTTCCTGTTTGCTGCTATAAAATTGTTTTTCCGTTTACCTGGCACTTGTATTGCATTCAGCGCTTACACTGCATTGTGCCTCAAGTGTTCTAATTGGAAAATAGCAACTGACTTGATTTACATAAGTGGTCTTAATAAATCAGACACTGAACCGGGGAAAGCTGCTTGTTACATTTTGCACACTGGAGTAATTAACATGTATATTAAAAACAATTGCGAGCGATTTGCTGACTATTGAAACCTGGCTTTCACCATTCTGTGCCCATTTACCATTAATTATGTCTGTCTATGTATGTGTGTGTTTGACCTCAAAAAGCAGGTTTTCACTTTAGAACGCCACATTTATGATGGATGAAATTGACTGAGTGGCTGGGTGATGGCTAAAACCAGGTCTCAGTGCAGAGCGCTCATGTATAACATGCATGTGTGGGTGACAGTCTGCAGAGATGTGCTGAATCTTAAACACAGCTACTCTTCTCATAAAGGCTGCATTCACTAAGGAGAAGCCTGTCTCCCCAGCTGCCACCTAAACTGCAAAACCTAGATGAACTCTTTCATCCTTGTACAGTGCTGTGAAAAAGAATCTGTCCCCTACCAGATTTTTTTATTGTTTTGCATATTTGTCACATTTGAATGATTAAGATCATCAAGCTAATTTTATTATCACACAAAAATAACCTGAGTAAATACAAAATGCAGTTTTTGAACGGTGATTTCATTTATTAAGGGATGAACTTGTTAGCAGTGGTGCCACTCTTGGCGGGAACAACAACAATCAAGCATTTGTGATTGAAGTGAACTGCCAATCACATCACTTTGCAGGAGTTTTGGCTCAATCTCCCTTGCAGAATTGTTTTAATTCAGCCACACTGGAGGGTTTTGGAGCACAAACAGCCTGTTTGAGGTCATGCCGCAGCATCTCAATCCAGACTTTGACTATGCTTTGAACTGATTCTCCTTCAGGATTTTCTGGCAATTCATGGTTCAGGTCAGTCAAATCATACAGGTCCTGAAGCCTCAGACCATCACACTACCACCACCATATCTGACTGTTAATATGCTTAGTTTTATAACAGATGTAACAAAATGCACACCTTCCAAAAAGTTCAGCTTTTGTCTCATTAGTCCCCACAATATTTGCCCAAAAGTCTTTGAACCTTTCTGTTCTGTTGGTTCTGCTATGCGGTTTTGCCTTGGAACTAAATAGGCAGGAACATGATCAGCTTTATTAAGTCAAGCATTTTGTGTTTGCCAGTCTGTTGCAACCTTTTCCTGCCCATCATCAAATATGGATTTAAAGTCATTCCATTTCCTAGAGACCACCACCATTAATCAACTGTCACACTCAAGACACCAACAGAGTCTCTTGAGGAAATAAAGGATGCACAATACTAATGTTTCAGATTAGCAGATTAAAGTCTAGTTATTTAAAAGTAGAACATATTTAAAATATGTTGCATTTAATTACTGAACCATGATTCTGAAGTAGTTTCTTTGCCTTCGCCCCTTTTATATAGCTTGCAACTATAAGATATACAGTAGGTTTAGTTAAAATAATACAGGGAACTTCTCTCCTACAATACTTTTTCCTTTGTTTAACTCAAATTCGCTGCCACAGGTAACTGTTCAAACTATGCAATACAAACCATCAAAGTTCACATGGTTCAATGCTGACAAGACTTTACTTCAGTTAAGCAACGGCACCATAGACACCTGAATTTCTGTTTCTTTCTCTGCTGGGAAGCTGCACACACCTCTGCTCTTCTGCTGCCTTTTACCAAAGTCTACAAAGACCCTGAAAGCCTTTTAACAAGTGAAAAAAGGCAGAAAGTCTAACGTCTGTTTTTTAAAGTTGAACGTGGGAGCGGTGTCAGTCAGTTGGTACCATGCGACTTGTTCAGAAAGAGCAAGGGAGCGTGGGTGACATCTTTCTCTGTCACACTCTTTCACTCTTACTCATTCTCTGTGTCAATTTCCCCTCCTCTCAATCTATTTCTCTTTCTCTGACTAGACTGGGGTGTGATGACTTTGTGACAGCTCCACAATAAGAGGCTCATTTTGAAGTTAAAATGTGGGGTGCTTGTCAGGGGGGCAGAGTGGGGGGTCTTTGTGTGGAATGACTGTGCGTACATTTCTGTGTGTATATTTGTAAATGTGTGATGCATGCTAAGACTGACAGGTGGTGGGCCCGGGGTGGGGAAGAGGAAGAGAATTTTAAAATGGGGTGACTGATGGCTTGATTGCAATGGCTGATATAAACCACAGAAGATATAAAAAGTCCATAATCTTAAATGCGTCTTCTTGTCTCTACACAGAGACCCTCCCTCACTGAATTCAAATGGACTATTTCCAACTATTTCAAACAGAGTGTCTGGGTGGGTGATGCATTTGTAAAAAAATGCAACTCCGAGTAAAGTCTGGAATTGATCGAAATAGTCTGGAGAGCATATGTGAAAACAGCTCTATATACTATTATGAGGTTGGGTGTTCACGTTACACACAATCATAGGCCCATAGCTTGACATGAATGTGTCTTTGCATGCTGGCTGATAGTGAAACACCAAGGTTTCATTCTGGTCAATACGCTGTGTTCTTGATGTCCAGATGTTTGTGACAATGACTAGTATTAGCGGCTGCAGAGATACACCTTCTTCTACATGGAAAAGCAAAACCACCATCTGCCATGTCTGCCCGCCACAGCACAACTAACAGTAGTATTAGCTGTTCGGAGAATAGCTCCCAGCTGCAGCGCCCACAGCCACGCTAACACAAACATTAGCATCACAGGTAACGGACAACCACCGCCAGTTGCACCACTATCACTAACCAGCAGCACTAGCATTAGCCACTCCGGAGATATACCAACAACCAACAATAACCATTCTGCTCTCAGCAGTGCTTAGCACTAAGCAGTAGCGCAAGCCACTCTCGGCAGTCATCAGTAAAGCAAACAACACCAGCCCAAGTGCCTAACATATTTCTCAGAAAATGTTTTTTCAGTGTCCTTGTTTACTCTTCCCAAAGATGGAATCATAAAACAACAATGGATACAGTGACAGGTCAGAACCAGACTTTGGATATGTCTTTCTCTGCTAAGTCTAGGGGGACTGTTTTTACAACTTGCACACCTAAATAGCCACATTGAACAGCTAACTTGCTAATTAGAAGGCCACTAGAGCTGTTGCACAAAACTTGTTTTCCATTAAAACATATATAGGCATGGGCAAATGAAATCAAACAGTCCTTCAAAGATTGCTGTCATCAAATAATCAATTTGCTGCAGTTACAGTGCTTTGAAAAAGTATTTGTCACCTTTTGTATTTTTTTGAATATTCATTTATTATCACACTCAGATCATTAAACAAAATGTAATATTACGCAAAGATAACCCAAGTAAATACAAAATGCAGTTTTTAAATGATTATTTCATTTATTAAGGGAAAAATGCTGTTCAAACCTGCCTGGCCCTATGTGAAAAAGTAATTACCACCTCAACCCAATAACTGGTTGTGCCACCCTTGGTAGCATCAACTCTAATCAGGTGTTTATGATAACTGGCAATGAGCCTTTCACATCAATGTGGAGGAATTTTGGCCAACTCTTCCTTGCAGAAGTCATCTCTTCAGTGTGGATGTTGAGAATGGTATTTTCCATGTACTTTTCATGAAATTACCTAATTATTATTAAGACATATGAGCCATGTGTTTCTCAAACTAGACAATGTATTTTTCAGTTGCTTAGTAGTAGTAGTGGGGCCACCCACTATCTTTTATGCTTATTATATTATGTTAATAGAAAAAAACCCAGCTTTTGCCTCTAATCTTTATTTGTAGTGTACATACATACCAAATACCAAGCCCTTTAGGTGTTTTCAGACAGGTCAGGGTGGGCGCACCACTGAAATCCTATTAATTTCTATGTGTTTGCTTGATGCAAGAGCGCACTGGCGTTTCTTTGAGCTAAGTGCAGAGCAAGGCTGCACTTGCCATTCTGGTGCGTTGCGTCATGAGGGGTGCAGCACTCTGTGACGCCAACTTGCAGTGTCCAGTCACAGAGAACCTGACAGCTTCGTGGCTCTGTAGAAAAGCGGGAAAGTGGTCCTCATTTTTGTGAGCTACAGTGCTAATAATGACGATAAGCTGTCAAATCGGTCCTGACTCAGCCTGAAGTACTCCTGAAAACAGTCAGGCTACAGCTGCAGCTCCTGAATGAGCCTTAAATCACAGAGTTCATAGACCCACACCCTCGGTGCCGCAGCTCGTCTCCTTCTCCTTATCAGCAGAATTAAAGCTGATTGACAGACAAATACAGGATAACGCTCCTTGAAATAAACCATAGACTGCTATTACTGCCAAACACTTCCTGTATTTTTTATTGCCTAGTGACTGGCGCCCATGGTTTGCGTGTTTGCATTCTCCCCCTCGCCACTGTTCCCAACCTCCTCACAAGGGCAGTGCAAACCACTTCCAATCTAAAAAAGCCTTACTTTTGGTCATGCTGCATATAGAAACACTGCACTTCCTGCACTAACTTTGCAGGTTTGCACTGTACTGGAGTTTTACCCAATACAAAGATAATTTGAAGCTATTCAGCTAGACTGGAATTTAATTTAAAGTGACCAAGTAACCTAGCTGTATGTCTTTGAAAAGTGGGAGAAAAATGGGGAACCTAGAAAAAAACCCACGTGGTGAGAACGTGTAAACTCAGCACAGAAAGGCATCTGGCCTCAAACCCAAGTTCTTCTGGCTGTGAGGTGGCAGTGTTAACTACTACACCAACATGCCATCCACTGCTGGATCAAAAGGACAAAGACATCTTTACAATGTGTCTCCAGAGCCCAGTTAGTATAATAAAGCAAAATTCTGATCTCAAAGATTGTCATCATTCAAGCAAGAAGTTGTTATTAATAGTTACATCACAGGTTGCAGTAGCCAGTGTTGGGTTGATAAAACAAGTCCACCAGTGGAACAAATTCAACAACATACATTTACTATAAGAGCTCTAACTACAGAACAGTGACACAATTGATGCAGATTAAGCACCTTGCTCAAGGGCACTCATCCATCCAGTCAACCACCCATCCCTCCATGCAGCCTGCAAACCAAAGAGCAAAGGAGTCCTTGAACCAGTTGGCCAACTGGTCATCTCTCCATCCATTTTGGCCACATCTCCCAAACGTGATTGAACTGCTCATGTAAGACGCCTAAATGGCAGACATATACCGTACATCGACAGATACACAAAAACACTTCCTCTTTGATTTTGTATTCCACTATCTCTCTTTGTTTCATCCTTGCCTCGTATTTCTCTTCCCCCACTCAGTCTCTCAGAGCCAGCAGTCAGGATCTGTTGTACAGTCTTGGATCGAGAACCTTTCCTTCGTTCCAATGAGAAAATGTGTTACTGTCCTTCTAAGTACTAGGACATTTTCTGTGTGTCTCTCTGTGAGTTGTGTATGTTGCAGAAACAGATGTAATATCACAGAGAACATCTGTCTCCAGTGTGGCAAAGGGGCAAGAAGGATATGGAAAGCTCTGCAGTTGGCGGGGTTATGATGTGTGCAAGTGTGTGTGTGTGTGTGTGTGTGTGTGTGTGTGTGACTGTTTCCGAGTGATGAGCTTTTATTGCTTCATAAATCTGCTCCTGGAAGTCTGTTGGAGCATGTGCATAGGCCCTGTGCATGCATCCTTCGACTGTTCATTTTTACATACCAAATAATATCACTAGAAAAAATAAATTACTCATTTTACCTTTGATTCAGTTAAAAGTTATGTCTGTAATTTGATTTATGAGTGGCAACAAACTTATGTAATTATACAAACATTATTTCACAACATTTTGCTTTTTTTGAACACTAAATGTAATGACAACTTAGTGACAGAGTAACAAAGCCATGTAAATGGCTAAATTTCCTATTTTTAAGAAATAGAGTAAACCTTATTTTTCGTACAGCGATAACTGACAAAAGGTTTTTTATAGGCGGTACATCTCTGACCTTGACAGACCTCTAACCATTACTGCAACATGTCCTTTCAAACAAATGTTTTTGTAGCCATTCAAACAGCCCACTGATATGGCATTCACAACGTAGACCAACATCAAAGTTGTTTCATAAAGTATGATAATAGAAATAGGAATAATTATTTAATTTTTGTTATGTAGTATGTGACCTGACAAGGGTATATCCCTTGCCTCTCCCCCAATGATAGCTGGGATAGACTCAAGCACTCCCATGACCCTCAAGAGGACAAGCAGTTGGGGCAGATGTATAGTATGCACTTTTCTTTAGCTACAGTGTTTACCTAAACTATATGCCAACAAATGTGTGCTCAGAAAAAGTCACCAAATGAAACAGTGTGGCGATTGTACAGATTTTTTTTCTTTCCATATTGAGTGAGTTCCTTATGCTGTTATATTACTGCCACACAATAAAATAATAATGATATTAATAATAAAATTCAGAATCAAGTCAGAATATTCTTGAAAACAAAGTTGGAATATTCTGATATTAAAGTGAGAATAATCTGAAAATAAAGTCGGAATATTCTGACATTGAAGTGAGAATATTCTGAGAATTAAGTCAGAATATTCTGAGAATAAAGTTGGAATATTTTGACATTAAAGTAAGAATATAACAACACATAGATGACTTCTTACATGCATTTATTGCTAGCAGCTCCTGTCAAAAGGCAGCCTGTTCAGATGTCTGTATCTGAGATCTAGCTCAACCTGTCCAGGCAGTTCATCACCTGCCCTCATCTGACTTGTAAATATGCTCTCCTAAATCAATTTAATTAATAAAAACACAGCTTACACCTCTTATTAACTTTCGTATACACTGTTTATTTGCACAAAATGAGAATGTATTACAACCTGTGCAGAAGAGGGAAGTCAGCACTAGTGTGAAAACATTTGAGAATGGGTTTGTGTTAAATCAGTATAACATGATGATTGCCTTCTACTACAGTATATTTAATTTCACTGGAAAAAAACAACGCAGAACCATGACTGACTTAAAGCCAGGACCACCATTAAGCCTTCTTCTTCTTCTTTCAGGTTGATGGCTGCTTCTCGTAAATATCCCTATAAGTCGAATACAAGTGGTGACAGGTTGTTTTAAAATGCCATGCACTAAAATAAAATACTGTATTTGATGCACATTTAAGCCATCTTCATTAAAACGTTTCAGAAACAGTTACAGTAAATTATGTGACGTGAGCAAGTGTTTCATGAAAAGAACCATTAAACATTTTAACCTCCTTATGATATCAAATATGTGGTTGCTAATCTAAAAATAGTAGTTTAACCTAATTTCTGAAATTAATATTTAAATATGTGTTTTTTCATCAGCAGTAAAGCTTACAGTACACTGAGGATTCAAGTATGTGGGATTATGAAATGTGTATTCTTGTCCTTGCAATATAATTGGATTCATGCTGTGCTCCTTTTAAACAATAGTCTTTGGGGTTTCCTTTATAGCTCTGTTATTTATCCAGAATACTAGAAACAGTAGCAGTAGTCAAGAGGATAAGAAAATAAACTTTGGAATGGCAGGTTGCTGCGAGAATATGGTACCAGAAGGAAATAAGAATCCTTCTACTTCCCTTAGGAAAGTTCATAATCTGAAATTCCTGCAGCGGAGTTGTAGAAAAATGTGGTTGTACAGGGCAACTTGCAAATGTCTAACGCAGAGTGTATTTGTGTGAATTCAAAGAGCAGTCCTCCCTGGAGAAAGTTTTAAAATGACAGTGAAAACCTCCACAGAAACAAATTCTTTGAAACAGCATTTGTAGCTCGTGCCTGTCCTGAAATGCTGTCAAAAGTAGAAGGTCTTCTGGCGCAGTCACTCATTTGTTCTCACTTTCTCTACATTTTCTTGACAATTTTTGAAACTTTCTAGCATTAATTCATAACACAGACACGAAAATATAAAGCTACTACTAAGAGTATGTGGAAAAGCTTTTTTTCAGTTAATGAACGTAATTTTCTTCCCCACCTTCTCTGCAATTTCAAACATTGCCCTTCATTTCCTGCGTAAGTATAGAAATTAAAACATTGTGCCTCTGATGTACTGAGACTCCATAAAATAATCTGTTTATGTGTTAGAGTGCATGTTTGCAGAAGTAAAATCATATCTTACTATTCATCATGGACTTGATAACACCCTTCAGGTGAATTTTCTCTCCTATTTGCTGTAAAAGATGCAAAGCCACAGCAATTAAAGCAGCATTTCTGCAGGATGATTGTACTGTAGGTCTTAATGTTTCCTTTAAATATAGACCTAAGTACAGGAGCCCATTACATGACGTTATTCCTTAAGGAAAAAGAGACTATCTTGAATGTTCAACTGAACTTTAGTCATGGCTCTGCCATATGTGATGCACTGCACTTGTCTTTCTTTTTCCCCACTCATGCATAAGGGAGGATTTCTGCCCCTGTGCTTTCAGCTCAAATGTAAAGAAACTTGGTGTGATAGATTGAGCATACCGGAGCAGTGCCAGCACTTTTGTAACATTTTAACATTCTTCCCACACAAACCAGTGTGTTAGTCACTACATTTATCATATTTGATCCTGTCACCACCATATTTACTCCCTGTTTAGCAAATATTTTCCAAGATCAGAATAACTTAATATGTATTGAGCTGTTAAGCAGACTAGCTTATTGACCAACAGGTAAGAATCACTGTAGTGAAACATTTGGGTATTTAATAAAGAAATATGATGTATGTGAGGAAATAGAAGTACAGATATAGAGGCAAGAAGTGTACAGAGAGAGTAGGAGTGAGGGAAATGTATGTCACCCTGGTGGTGATGATATTGAGTGTTCAACAGTATGAAGTAAGTACAATAGGGGGCCCTTGACTGCTGAAGTACATCCAGTGTGGTGGCTCATATGTCTCACGAAGGGCACTTTGTGTTGAAAATTTGCTTAGTAAAAGACAAGCAGAGGAAAAAGTGTTGATACTTAAAGTATAGAGCAAGGAAGAAAATACAGAGAGAAACAGACAATCAGGTGCTTCCTCTGCCCATCATCAAACTCCCTGGTTGGATAGATAATCAACTTAAATTTAATCCTGTGTGTGTGTGTGTGTATGTGTGTGTGTGTGTGTGTGTGTGTGAGTGCAAATGAGTGTAGAACTGCAGTAGCCATATGGAGATAAGGAAGTCCGACAAGCACAAGAGAGGTTAGGAGAAAAAGTGAGTGTGAGTTTTAAAGAGCCAGGAAGGAAGGAGAGATAAGAAAGAAAGGAAAGTAGGAGGTGATGGAGGCAGAAAGGGCACAGGAAGGGTAAAAAAGGGAAGGAAAAACAGAAGAAGAGAATGAAGAGGGAAGCAAGAAGGAGAATGTGCCAAGGCTGAAACTGAGAAAACGAGGATGAGGAGTAGACAGGAGGAGGGTGAGGAACCTCGTTTTCTCTGATAAGCAACATATCAAAGCTGTCTTGGCTGTCAGATCAAAGACTTGGCTTTACCACAGAGTTGACCTTGTTAGGTATTGTATGTCCAGTTGGGCTACAGGGATTGGCAATCAGTGATAAGGGACAAGCTAAACTGACTCGGTGGAAGGAAATAAAGTGTAACACTGAGTTCATCTGGGCTCTCAGGGATCCCCAAAATACAGGAAGGTGGTTCAAGAGCAAAAAAATGATGTTGCTACATTACAACATGTTTCTTTCATCTTTGGGTTTCCTCTCTTCTCCTTTCCTGACCTACACCAACCAGTACAGAAGTGATCCATGTGAAAACGCAGTGTTCATTGCCACTTTTCTTCTATTTCTGCAGTGTAGCGTAATTACTCGTCACACTTGATAGTTTCCTTTGAGACTGCTGTGAAATATGATGTTTGAAAGTGCCACAAAAACAATAAATACCAATGTACTGTTTGATGATGTTTAGCGGTTGTAGCGAACATTACATGGCCATTTTATATGCTTGAAGGTCGCCAGGAGGTTGGGTTAAAAAGCAACATTTTTATTAAGCCTAACTATGTTTATTTAGAACCTGAACCTAACTGAGACGTGTTTGTGGCTAATCACAACCAAATAACTTTGCTTGAATTTGTTTTTGTATCCTCCCTTGACACATTGACACACACTCTTGTTGTTTTGTGACCTGTTGTGCTTTTCTCTTTCTTTCCACTCACCCCAACCGGTTGAGGCAGATGGCCGCCCACCCTGCGTCTGGTTCTGCTGGAGGTTTCTTCCGTTAAAGGGAGTTTTTTCCTCTCCTCTGTTGCCTAGTACTAGTACTTGCCTTTAATTCCATATAGTTGTTTTGTTAAATCCTGTAAGGTCTTAAACCTTACACTGTGAAGTGCCTTGATGTAACTTTAGTTGTGAACTGGTGCTATATAAATAAATTGAAATGAACTGAATTTTTTGCATTTATGTCATGTCATGAAAAGTTAAGGTACATCATGAAAAGTTACTTTAACTTTACCTAACCCTAAGACAGAAGACTTACCTAATCCCAACCAAACTATTTTGCTTGCACAAGTTTTGTCCAGTGTATTTGACAATTTAGGGTGAAAATTAGCTTTCCACCAGCTGCCATATTGGTGTCAAAGTACGAGATGGCGCTGCCATTTTTGCACCTGATGTCAAAAGCAGTGCAATTTCATTATCTGACTCTATATGTGAGGGGATTATTACAACAAACAGCCATTGGTTGTATCAGAGAATCAGGCAACCTATAGGAGCGTTAAAGTTTGGTGATTTGTTGTTTTCTCTATGTATGTATATATCACCTTGTAGGTAATGGATGTTGGTGGTTTTGTTTCACATACAGTATCTTGATCCATCTGTCACACACTACCCATTTTCACATGCATAAACAAAAAAATCACACATTAAAACCAACATATGCTTTGAAAGTGTATGAAAACGCTTTAATTGTTCATCCATGTAATCATCTTTTTATCTTTACAACTTTCTAGACTGTGTTACTTAAATGGTGTCATTGCAATTTGCATTTTTCAGTAATTACAGTACAAGTAGGTATTGAATATTTGTAATAGCATAAGCATCGATATCCCATTAATCTATCAGTTAATTAGTCAATCAATCAACTAGTGTCTATGGGCAGCATTCTTATTCTCCAATACTCAGGAAGTCATCACATACATTATGAATGAGATTGATTTAAATGCCATTGCTCAACATTTCCAGTGACTTTTTGGAGATGTATGTGTGATAAATAAAAAGAGAAAAAAAATGCAAAAAGCCTGAAATTAAACCAAAACACCAGCTATGTAATGCCTTAGAAATGTTGTCAGAGGTTCAGTTAATGATTAGCAAAAACATTTTTCTGCCCCTCTGAAGCTTGTCTTGGATTTAATGTGAGGTTTTTACTACAAAAGACCAACAGACAGACCAGTTAAAAGAGACGTCCTCCGTTCAAATAAGCCGCTTTCACACATCTTCAGATTTATTACATTTTTTAAATAAACTGAACTAGAAATCGAGCTCAGATGGTGTTATTGGAAATGATAGAGGTCAGAAAGAGACATAGAGGCAAGGCAGAGAGACTTTGGAGGAGCAAGATTAAAAGAAACAAACTGTAGCTCTCCGTGTTTTGCAAAGGAAGAGACAACCAGCCAGACAATCAGTCACCCTGAAATTATGGTTTTCTTCAACATGGCAAACTTTTTTGGCCACAGTGAAATGGTATCTTAGTCAGACATCGAGTTGTTTTGAATGCATTCGCAGCATAAACAGTTCCAAATGGTTTACATTTCCTGTACTGCCAGAGGGTGTTTTCGTGTCATGACTATCGGCCCGGTGACCATCAGGTAGCAATAACGGTAAAAAACATGATAATTTGGACAAATTACATCAATGGCTGAGTTAACAACTAGCTATTATCTCCCATTTTATGGCTGTTGGTGAAGGGAAGGTGAAAGCAGCTGGGATAGTTAGGAATAAATAATCACACAAGAATGAGCAGTAAAGCACAGTCCAATAAAAACAACCACAATGTGCTCACTGCACACGGGGAGAGGCTGAAATTGGCGAAAGCTTCATGAGGATAAAGGCTGCTAAATCACACTAACTCAAATGGAAGCCACTGTTTTCTAAATGTCACTTTTGATAGGTCCACCTATGAAGTCTTTCAAAGAAAAGTTTTGTAGAGGACTTCAAAGCCATTTATGGTTGTAATCAATGCTTTGTCCATTATGCTCTTTGTAGCAAGTGCTGTTGTTCATAGAGTTAAATCACTCAGTAAGAGCAGAAGGTTGCAAAGAAATGTGACTAAATGGCTGTGAAAATTTGGCTAACCCTCTCTTGGCTGACATTAAGCTGTGTGATTTGAGACATTGAGAATGTTTCCCTGGTAGCTCTGTTACATATGAATGAATGGACCTCTACTGACTTGCTGATTGTGTTGCTCACAGTGTGAAAATAACTTTTAGCCTGTCTGTTGTACTGTATAGTGAACAGTATGATGCAACCGCACTGTAACAAAACTCTTTCAAGTCAGTTGCATATATTTGTTTAAGTTTTTTTTTTTTTTTTTACACTCCTCAAGGCAAAACTTTAACAAAACACCAAGATAACAGAAAACCATGAAAACACAAGCTGGCACACATATGTGAGTTTGACTCAGGAAACGAATGATATCATAAGTTAATGATGAGAAGAAGTGCAGAAAAACCAACATGCAAAAATAATGAAAGTCATAAAACAGTGTAGTTCAGCAGAGGTAACATGATTGTGAATGATCGAGTGGTGCGAAGCAACGGCCTCTGAATAGAAATGGTAATTGCCTCAGGACCCTTTACAATATTAATCTTCTAATAATCTGACTGTACAGTGAGCAATCTCCAGGCAATTACACTATGGTGTGTGAATCATTATTATAAGATGAAACCAATTTTAGCATTTAGATTGAGCGTTTTGAGAAAACTACCACAGAGGAGCCTATTTTTCAGTTGAGGATTTATTTTGTCACTGGTTCAGCTGCTGCCTGGAGGTCTAGTGTCGGCCAGCTGTGAGGAGCGGAGAAGGGGCTGATGGGAATTGAGTATTTTCCTTATGGATTCTTCAATAGTGTCACAAGATTGACATATTATCCCCCTATTGACTGCAACTGTAAGAGCTCTTCTATTCTGTTATTCATTGTCTTTCTTAAACTGATGTGAAGCTTTAGAACTGTAGAAACTAATGTAGCTTGGCCGGTGAATAGGAAAGTGAGCCAGAGGCTAAGACAACATGTGTGTGTGCAGGAATGATGGTGAGTGTGAAAGAGACCACATTTTATGAGTATGAGTAAGCCAACCGATTTGAAGACAGGGCACGAAGGGGCCACATCCATAAATGAGTGAAACAGAGAGGTATAAACAATGAATACAAGACAACGTGGCTCTGTCTTTATGCCGTGTGTGTGTATGTGTGTGCCTCTGCCTGTATAAGAGTGATATGTGAACGCCTGTGTGTAAATGGCAAAATGGGGACCATAAATAACACAACATGGCCCTGTGTGTGTAGCAGTGAGTGTGTAAATCATCAATTCAGGGTAGTGAAAGTCTGTTTATTCATGCCATGACCCACATATGCTCCTCAGAAAGGCCTCATCAAAAGCCTCATTGTCCTCCTCCTCTTGCTCCCTTCACCTCCTTCTCCATGTCCCTTTATCCGGCTTCCCTCTTTTTCTCTTCCACTCCCTCACTCAATCACTCTCTCCATCTCCCTTGGGGTCTTTTTATAGGCTGGTCTTGACAGTCTCAGACAGCCTCCCTCCCCTTGCTTTCTTGACTTCCTAAACCCCATGGTAAAGTGAAACCCTCACTCGAACACATGCAGAGTAACACACAGCAGCGACAGGAAAGTGAGAACTTGACGGCTGCAGTCACTCAGAATAGAGACTCTACTCCGTCTTAATCAACTGGCTCAGGGCTCAGAGGTGCACCTAAAAGCTCGGGATCAGAAACAGTTTTGGATGCTGTGTAGATTTTGCTTTTAAGGCAACTATGGCATCTGGTTAACTTGCTTTGCCTTTTCCTTACCTTTTCAGAAAATACAACCCAGTCTCCTACTTTACAACTTAACGTCAGTCACAAATGTGTTTTAGTGGAGAATGTAATTGCAACTGTGTTACGTTTTGTGTCAACATAATCATATGTTTACCATAAACTTAAATGACAAGTATGTTGATACTTACCATATCAATTATAAGTTCGCCACCAGGTATTTTTGTCCACCAAAATATCCGATCTACGACATCTGTTTTTCTCTTCTGCAAAAATATTTAATCTTGCAGTTCGGCATCCAGATTTGGGATTTCAACTTTATTAGCATTTTTTATGGTTGGGTTCAGCCCACTTCACACACAACATCTGCATTTAAATTAAAATACAAACAGGATCTGCCTCTAACTCTAACCAAAGTACTTTTCTCTCACAACTCTGTACTCTCAAACTCAGGTTGGCAGCTTCTCAGTCTTGCACATTACACACCCCCAACCATTTCCTTGGCTGACATTACTTTTGCTGAATAAACGTGACACTTTATTCATTCACAAAATACACTGCATGACAACATAAACGTTCAACAATAAATAAGTTCAGCATGTTTAGTTTAGACAGAGTTGGAAGATTACCTCCTGGGACCAATACTGCAACCAGTATTCGAAAGAAACTTTCATTTATTTATACAGATTTGGAACATAAGATGTCATGATGCACCAGACCAAAGTAACAAGCTCTAATATTAACAAATATTAATATTTAAAACATTTTGGAAGGACTTTACACACAAACTTAACGTACCTTTTTTTTAACTAGACATCCAGATGTTTACCCAAACCAATAGTGTATTGTGGACTGATGTTTACATAATTCATCCTTTCATGCTATTTTTGATCATTCAATAATCAACATTATATTGGCTTGAATCTACATAGTTCCCTCATTAGTTTGCCGTGATAACGTCAGTTATTTCACTTTGAAGAAAATGTTATTAAATGGATGTGGAATTTTTCCATGCAGAGTAGCAGGTTTTACATGTTTAATAGTAGCTCTGTCTGGTTCGAAACAATCCTCCCTTTCAATCTCTTTCAGGCTTTTCCAAACAAATCCTAACATTATATCAATTTCAAAAGAAATGAAAATGTGTCTGCCTGCTGTGATTTATTGCCAGGGAAACTCTAGGACGCTCAGCCAAAGCCACCGGCTCTAGCAAATGTCTTATGTATTAATAAATTTTAAAAAGGCCTTTCAAAACAGCCGTGCCAAAAGCCCACTTTCTCACCATAAGGGTACAGTATTTGTTGCCAGGCAACATCAGGTTTGAAAGTTACAGATGTCAGTGACACACTGGGCTCTGGAATATATTTGGCATCTACTTTGTGCTGCTAATTCTCATAATACAGTCAAAGTTTCTGTCACTCTGCATTGCTGCTGTTTTGCTCCACATGTGAGACGGAGAGGTGTTAAGTTTGCCAGCAACTATATAGAAAGATCACAGGCATTTTATGTCAAAAATACTGACTTGGTTTCAGAAAATATGTGTAATACAAAGGATGCTGTGAATGTAACAGCACAGATTGTTGGCTGAGGAGTTTTCTAACAGTGGCCATTTGGGGGTCTCAGTCAACTTTAGCTGCACTGCTCCTGGATATGAGGGCTCTGGTCTGAGTTGACATAGGAAACTCTATCTGACAATACAGGATTGTCTTGAATTCCAGTTTTCCCTAATGGAAGTCAGCTGTGGAGGTTTTTCCTGTCAAGAGCACCATCAGAATGTTGTCCCACCGGGAGGGAGTCCAGTGAAAACAAAATGACAGAGTGCGCTGAGGAGAGATGGAAAGAGACGCAGGGAAGAAATTATGGTGAGGACGAAGTCCAACAAAAATACAATGAACTTACTTACTTGAACTATGCAGGGTCATTCTAAGGACTTCTGAAATAAATACA
>OMLM01020187.1:43849-78302 GCA_900302695.1 Helostoma temminkii | reverse complement strand
ATAAATACATTTAAAAAGTCTGGGAAATATTTGGGCTTCTTTCATTATGTATACTAACTTTCTTTGCATGTTGCCTGTTTTTTGTAGTTTTTTTTCACTAAGGAGATGGATCTGGATTTATTGGATTCTTGGCTACACAAAAACAAAAGACCAACAACAAGCCCAAAATTGCCACTATTAATATACTGCAAGTGAAATGAACAATGAAATTGTAATTTGTCTTCAGGAGGAAAAAGTGTAAGTGTATTTTATCGACCTTATGTATGGATTCTCCATCTTCCATGAGAGAACCTTGTGTACCAGCAGTGGTAGGAATCACTCCTTTAATTCTTATAGTATAATTAGGTAATTCCCTGGATAGTGCAAGAAGGAAAGTAGGCCTGAGAGAAAGTACAGTAAAGTTCTGGATAATGTAGCAGTTTGTTTACATTCTTCCTTGTGGCACACTTACATACAGCATCCTTCCTGATGACTTAGCTTCCCCCCACTGTGCCCAACCTGACAAATCCTCAGCGCTTCAGGAACAGATGGCATGCTGGCTGGGATATGTGCAAGCTCTTCCTATGTGTATAGTCATATAACCAGCTTCAGCATGGTGCTTGTCTTCAGGAGAGCTTGACAGAGAGTGCATTCATGTGGTAGGTCACAGGTCTGACTCACCAACTGATCAACCTGTCTTTTTAACAACCCCCCTCCTACGTCAGGTGCTGCCTCGCTGCCTCAAAGAAATTCCACATAAGTGAAAGCTTCTATTCTTCAACTCACTGAACAACAAGGAGAAATTACCTCTCTGCCTGGACTGAATACATGATCTATCAGTGGAGAAGTGGGCCATCTGGATGATTAAGCTGAACATTTCACTGCAGTACTTACTTTAGATGCTACCAGATGTTTGTTATGGTGTGAGGTGGTCCGCTCAACATAGTCAATCTGTAATTCTTTCTGTTAGTTAAAAATGAATGGACAAAAATTAGAGGCATATTCTCAGGAATCCACATAACTTTAATATAGCTAAAATTCATTATTAAGTAAAATACTCATATAACCTAATATTGAGGGGTATAAGGTGAAGAGTTTCACAAAGTGTTAAGGTGTTTGTAGAGAAGACACAGTGCATATATAGTGCCACAAAACCTCCTGCGTATAATCAAAAGAAAATCCATTATCAAGTCACTATACTACTTCAAGAAATACACTACCTAAAGTATCAAGCACACATCCACCTGTGTGCTTCAATTTTGTGCCTGGAGTGTTTGTATCTAACTTTTGTGGGGATGACCAATTAAAGTCAGCTTGAATTAACAGCAGAAGCAAAACATCTACTTGGTGACCACACTGTATTTAGTGTACAACAACCTATACAGACCATAGAGACTCATTTTATAGGGATGATAACCTTTTTGTGTTTCAGACCTGTTGCCACAGTGAACCTGTGGTTTGATGGATACTCCACTGAAAGTGTTGTATATCCAGGCTGATTTGAACTCCATCAATCCTAGTTTGTTGAGTATTTGTTGAATAATTTCTATAAAGACAAAGAAAATAGTTGCCCAGTTTCGCCTTTATGAACCTCTTGTCTGTTTTCTTTTTTTGCATTTACAAAATGTGTTATACTGCATGCAGTATGTGTATTTAATAACACAGTTTTGAGGCAGCT
Organism: Helostoma temminkii; assembly: GCA_900302695.1. Lineage (NCBI taxonomy): Eukaryota > Metazoa > Chordata > Actinopteri > Anabantiformes > Helostomatidae > Helostoma > Helostoma temminkii. The sequence goes on along the minus strand of OMLM01020187.1, from coordinate 76,645 downwards.
TGCTGATGCAGTAAGTATTGGGTATCTTCTTAATGTTTTGGTGTGGAAAAGACCTGGTGTCTCAGAATTTATAGGTACAGATTTCTTTAACAAATGAAAGTGTGTTTCTTTGTACTTGCAATGGTTCACCTCACTGAAAAGCACATATTACCAGCTGAATCCATGCAGCTTAACACAAATTGCTGGACACATTAACCTGTGCAATTTGCAGTCACTTTTAGCTTGACCCAGACCTTTCACTTAGTAATTCAACACTAAAGCCAAGCTTGCTGGCTCTGAACTTGAAAGTGATGTTCTGTGTTTTTCACAGCTTACTGTGATCATTGCTATGTTCTATCTAATTAAAAATTTCTATGTGGAGATTTTTGCTTGATTCAGTTTGCTCTCCTGTATTTCAATGTGATGCCTTGTTTACTGTGTATTGTTATGTAATTTTGCTGTATTCGGTGTGGTAAAGCTTTTTTCAGTGATGTTTCAGGCACAAAAAGACCATTTTACAGTATGTAGAGGAGAGGAGGGGTAAGAAAGGACAGATGTGAGTCTACAAAGCGAAGCAGCAGAAGGGAGAGGGGTCAGAAAGTGGTTAGGGAGGTGAAGAGGTAAAGTCAAAAAGCAGACACTAAGACATGTGATGCCAAAAGGAAAAAAAATCTAAAGAAATGAACATGACAACAGAGATGGAAAGGGAGAGGAGAAAAAAATAAAGAAAAATGTTATCCAGCACGGACGCTGTCCAAGCAAAATGCACCAGATTGATGAAAAAGGGAAAGCAAAGACTGGAAAAGCACTAAGGGAAGTCCAATGAAAATAGACCTGGGGATCTCAGAGATCTAGGGAGTGATGTGAAAACATTTTAAGAAAAGGAGGATCAGGAAGAGTGAAAGTAATAGAGACGGAAAAATGAGACAAAGTGTTAAAAATAAAAATGAGAAGGTTATCAGAATCGCAGGTAATAATTTAGAGATTACACTTATAACCAAACTGTTATAATTTACTGTGACAGCAATAAAGCATATCCAATTCATCTAGAAATCAAAAACAGAACACAGCAAAATCTCATCTCACTTCTTAGTCTTTAAAAAGATCTGACATGTTGAGGTTTTCTGCCAACAAACATTAGAAGTTTAGCAGAGAATTGTGCATTCCTTACCCAGCAAACGGCCCAATTTGTCCAAATTACTGTGGTTTCCTGTTATTAGTAGAACAGTACAGCAGGTAACAATAACAGAAACCACAGCAAAGCACCATGTGCTTGTAAAAGTCTCCTTCATGGAGATCTGATAAACTGCCAAAGGCAAGACTGGCCTTGTTTGCTTTAACCTGTTTTACATTTGACACAAAATGGACACTGTAATTTAATAAAACACTTACAGTTAGTTCAAGATGGGCATTTTATTTGCTTTATATCTAAAGTGATGTTATTTTAGGCTGTGCAATTATTTGAATCATTTGGGAAAACAGTTGGCCACATATTACTTCTGAACATATTTTCAACCCGTACAGTCATCAAACTGAACAAATCAGGACAAAGATCATTATTAAACAAAAGAAACATAGTCACAAAATATATAACATTCCTTTATGATCATGTACTGCACAATCATTAAAAACAGACATTTACTGCACAAATGGTTGAGGTTAAGGACTGAACTAAATGCAAATATTGTACATAGCAAGAGACTCAGACAGAGCCGCCCTCAGAGCCATAGTCTATGCACTATGGAAGTGTTTCAATGTAAATGCACTGAAGGCTGTAACAAAGCAATTTATAGGTAGATTAAGTTTCAGCCATAAAAATGATTATTCAGTCACAGCGGTAGCTAAAGTGAAAGACTCAGTGTTCTGCGCTGCTTTATTAAAGCATTAAAGTCTGTTACCTGTCCTACATGGAACAAATTATGTTCTGTTAGGAATGCATTAACCTTGATATGTGTGTGTGTGTGTGTGTGTGTGTGTGTGTGTGTATGTAGCAGTGATTATGTTTCAGTTTAAGCACAGAACAGTGTTGCTTTCAGTAAGACTTAACAAGTCATCTTTCTTATTGCCCTCTTGTGCCACACCATTTTGCTGTTCATTCCATATTTTATTATACACATTTTTCCGGTGTATGTTTATGTTTTTTCTGTGAACTAGATGTACATATAAAGTTTACATTACATTACCTACACAAATACACTATGTTAGTTTAAATTTTTTTTGTGATTATGATGTTAGATGTTCCCTTAGAGCTGGTAAAATATGCAGATAACAAACAGGTTTTTGATTCTGGATCGGTTGAGGCCCAGGTTATCCATGACTGACAACTGTGCTGTTGACCAACAGGGTACCAGTGGTACCTGGGCTACTGTTGGGCAAAGGGGGAGAAGAGAGTGGAAAGGCGTGTTCAGAGGCAGCAGGAGAGGAAAATCAGGAGAAAATCTGCTGTGGCTCCCCCTAAAGGGAGCATCTAATAGTTTTATTAAAATGTGAACGCCAGCACTATACATTCTGTGCCACTTTAGAACAAATGTGTTGATGTAAAATTATAGCAAATATAATAGCTGTCAGCTGTTAAATATATTCAATTATAATGTAAATGTGACATAAGTGCACTGCTTCAATGGACGTTACTGATCCTCATCCAGTTGCTCTTACTGCTAATCTTTTGTTCTTCTGCTCTCTACCATACACATGTGCAACATGTCCACTCCCCAAAAATACCATGCATGTGTATATGGATCATAAGCACACACATCTAAATACTTAGGCATTGCCTGCGATATTGTGGAGTCACACACACCAGTGAAGCGCGCTCATTTAAATACAACCAACTGCACAATGCCTGCTCCTTTCTTAATGGATCACCAGTTTTTCTTCGTATATCACCCGCAAAACACCCACTAACAACATGTTATTTTCAGGCTTGCACAGGCAATTTAGTACTCGCTATTGGGATCTTAGTAAATCAGGCCATTACTGTATAAATGGGGTAAAGAAGTGGAAATTCCACAATGGCCTTCATGCAGTACACCTGTGCTTGGTCGTGTGTGTGTACGACCTAGCACCAGGGGAGGCTAATAGGGAGTGATTTATTGAGTGGCCAATTCTGACTTCTGGCTATGAGCCTAATTTCACTCATACACAAATGTGCACACTGTAACGTGTGAACACCCACACTCACTCTCACACACACACACACACACACACGCGCCCTGGCCCTTTACAACAAGGAAACAATTAATCTCCGATTAGCCAGGCCAAGCTGCACCAGGTGTTGAATTAGTTACCTGTGTGTGTGTGTGTGTGTGTGTGTGTGTTTGAAAGAGAGAGAGAGAAGGAAAGAAACCTTCAATAGAAATTGGTTGAAACTGATTAATTGGCACATGAAGGCAAGACTGGGTGGCACTTCAGTGTGTGTGAGAGAGGCCCTCTGTATGTTAACTGGGTTGCAATTGACTCATTGGCGTACTGGGGCAAGAGTGTGTGTGTGCGTGTGTTAGTTAATAGGGTCTAAATTGATTCACTGGAAGTGTTGGGTAGCACCAGTGGTGAGTCTGCTTGTCACCAGGGAAGAGAGAAGCAGAGACAGAAACAGTGATTGACCAGGTGGGTCTCTCATGACATCTCAGAGGTGGGTTTCAGTTCTACCAGCACAGCTGCTGTATATGACAAGCTGCGTGTGTGTGTTTGCGTGTGTAGCATCTGGAGCCATTCTGACATTTTCAACTTCTGTCAGAACTGACTTGACATCTCTCAGCTCAGTGATTTTTAACAAACACACATGCTTGTCTTTCCATAGTTACTAGGACATCCATTGACGTAATGCATTCCTTAGCCCCCTCAACCTAATCTCAAGCGTCACAACTAAATGCCTAATCCTAACCCTTAACCTAACCTTATCCTGAAGTTAATTCTAAATGTAACCTTAAAACCAAATCTTAACCCTCGAACAAGCCTTTGAAGTTGTGAGGACTGGCCTCATTGTCTTCACAATGATGGTTTCAGGACATGAGTATACACACACACACACACACACACACAAGCAGAGTGAGACAGAAAATAATATTAGCACAACCCCAGTTCCACAAAAAGAGCATGTGATGATGTGTAGAATCTGCATTAAACAGCAGATAAGTCAGATTTTTAAAGTGAGAATGTTTTTCTCAAATTGTAACATTTTAAGAAAAAAACAAGGCAATTTTTTAAATTAAAGGCAGCAACATGTATGAAGAAAGTTGAGATAAGGTCATGTTTACCACAGTGTAGCGCCCCCTTTTCTTTTAACAACACTCAACACAAACATCCGACAACTGAGTAGACCAGTAGAGACCAGTAGTAATAATGTATTCGTCTATTCTCCACATTGCACCTGTCTGCGGCTGGTTGTGCCCTGTAACGCTGGTAGTCACAAAAATTGCAAAAGCATACTTGGAAACGCTGATGACGCCTTTAACCAGAGAAATTACTTCTGCGTTCTTACTTTGCCTGGTTTAAGGAAAATAGGGTCTAAGAAAGGAAAGGCTGGCTGACACTGTGTATGCTGTCAGAGGGATTTGAAATATGGTTTTAACAATTCAAACAAGTACATAAGTGGCTGTAAAGTGGCCTTCACTCTTGTGTGTCATGTTGGAGTTGCATGAATGTCTCACTCTGTTAAAGGGGCTAAAATGGTCTCTGCTTTTCCCAAACATAAATTTTCATGAATATAAGGGTTTACGCAATTTTTTTTCTTGATGACTGTGGAAGATTTGTTTCAGTTGAACTCTTTTTAGTCTTTGTATAGCATAAACTATAGAATAGAAAAATGCAGTGTGTTTACATACTACAGTTTACTATATATACTCTACGCCCGCAGTAATTTTGTATTTCTATTTCATGTGGAGCGCAGATGGTGACAGATTCTGGGGTCTTGACCTCAAATTGAATATGAGGGATTTTACAGGTATAGAGTAGCCAGACATAACACGTCTGTTATGTTTTTAAATGGTTTGGGTTTCTCAGTGAACTTCCTTAACCCAGGGCTGACTAACACTACAGTCATGCTCACAGCAAACACACACGCAGTGTCCACATGCACCTAATGCCTATTTGTCGTGACAGACGTCATGTGGTTCATATTCAGCCATGTGTAATGAAGTTAGCTCTGACCGGAGCGGGACCATATTACATGTGGGTGTATGTTGGAGAGCGAGAGGGTGAGTGACGGGTGGAGTTGGGGCAATAATATGAAGTGACCTGACTGAGAACATGAGGACTGAATCGACCCTCCAAATAAAACAGCTGAACTCTCAGTGTCACCTTTCAGGCTTTATACACGCGAAACAAAGCAAGTGAGTTTCAAGAGACAAAAGCCCTTTTCACGCAGCCACATCGTCTTGTTGGTCAGCAGGTGGCCCCATCTCTGCCTATTTACACTGTACTGTACAATGCCGCCATAGGAAAGGATCAACGGGTTAAATTAGAGGTGGAGTAAGACTGGGGTCTGGATAAATACAGGCTAAAAACACACTTCAACTACTTGCACATCCCAGAAGTGCTCTGCAAGTCTCCCCTCTCCAGTCTAGCGTCATGTCTAATTTTTTGTATGCACGCAATGTATGACAACTGCACTTTGTTCAAATCATGTCATAAATGTTGTTTCTCCTCTGTGGGATACTTGATGCCTCCTTGGCTCTTTCACACAGGCGAACTCAACTCGCCTCCGACGCTACCTTTGGATGCAGCTTAAAGCCTCCTTGATAAAGCAGTGTTAAAGGGGCTAAAGTAAGAGGACAAAAGAGGACACAAGAAAGTGAAATGATAATAAATCTGCCGTATTAATGCAGGATGAGGTGGATGAGAAAACACAGGACGTTCAGACCGTTCTATTCCTGTTTCTAATCTAGAGTTTCTTTGATCCTTTACCATTCCACAATCCTTAATTACATGTTTATGTTGGAGGAGTTATTGTCAGAGGTTGTGATTTGATAGCAGGTCATGAGTACTCATGCTAAAGACAATGCAGATGCCGGTGGAACTTACCAAAAACTCATTTCAGGTGGAAACATCACCAGCTGACTGTGGGCAGAGTCAGTGAAAGAGAAAAAATCCACCCATCAGCATTTCTGCTTATCCAATTCTACTGATAGGTCAAGCAAAATAGCTCTAACCTTCTTCTCCCAAGCCAAAACGCCCAGCTTTCCTTGTTTGCCACATGTTCTTCAATTTGAAGTGGCCAGGAATGCACTAAGGGATGATCCTGGTCAGCTGAACCACCCTAACAAAGCAATGTTTTTTAACACAACATTTGAACATTGTCAAACAACAATTTACCATTCACTGGTTATTCACACATTTATTAAAAGTGAGCTTAAAAAAAGCATGTTGAGTTTGCACAGCTCTTATATTTCCAGAAAACTGAGAGTCTTTGGAAGAGTTTAACAGCCTGTGATGGCTATGTTTCATCTAGACTAATAACACATCTGCTGGAGCTTTATTGGATTTAAATGACTGCCATTAAAATCTACACACTTCTTGAGCCACATTAATGTCCTGGCCACACTCAACTTCTGTGACAAAACTGTAAATGAGTTTTTTAGTATGACTCGTATTTTCCACAGCTCCATTGGCACAAAATTTTAAAACTCAGTCTGAATTTAAAGTTGAGAAAAAAAAAGCATTTGATCATTTGTGCCAACAAAAACAAACACTGTGTCCTCTCATTGCTCAAATTGCCCCCAAGCTACAGGGCTCAGAGGAACAGAGCAGAAGACTTTTAAAGTCTGTTTTTTTTTCTTTAAAAAAAAATGTAACCTGACAGAAAACGATCCCTCCCCACCAGAGCTGGGCATTCAGACTTTAGTATATTTAAAACACCTTAACCTTCTGTTGTCTTTGGATACTCTTTCTTCTTTGCTTTGTCGGGAAAGTCAGAACAGCTGAGATGTCCTGTCATATTCTGCACCCCTAACCATCCCTCCACCCAACGCTGCCATTTTCTGTAATCTGCTGGCACAGCATGGTTTGAACAATTCCCACCTTCTGAGAAAACCTCCTCTTCAACAGCTTCTTTCTATCTCTGTACCCCAGCACCAGCGCAACCGTCCTATACCCTTTCCTTCCTTTTTGTAGTTGTACGCTGTGATCTGCTGTCAAGTCCCATCAGACAGGTCAGGTGGAAGACAAGAGGAAGGGAAGTTACACTGCTGCTGACCTCTTTCTCTCTCATCTAGAACAAACAGAGATGTTGGGAAAAGACTCTGCTGTGTATGTAATGGTACATTTCAGCTGCCACGTAATTAAAGGAATGTAATTTTTAAAATGTTCAGCCAATATTAGTCCCTTTGTCAAGTTTGTCTTTACAGTCGAAACTGACTAAGTATACATTTTCAGATGGACTCTAACTGTGCTGTGTCCAAAATCTGTTTGGTCAGTGCTGTTTTTATTCCCATTTCAACCAGCCTTGTTTCTATTCTTTCTGTGGAACGTTCAGCTTGTTCTTTGGAATTGAGTTTTTCAATATAAAACACCATTCAGTTGTATCAGGAAACACAGAGCCAAGTCAAAATAAAATAAAGGTTAGGTTACATGTGCTGTAACTCTATTTATATAAGCATGGACAGAGTTCTCTGGCTGACTCTGTAGAAAAATGTATTTACACTGGATAGTTTAGAGGCAGAATCCAGGTTGTCAATATAGTGAGGCTTTGTTAAAATGACTTTCTGTTTTATATTATACAGGTTAGAAAACTACTACAACCAAGATGAAACAAGAAATACTCAGACAAATACCATCAGCTTTGATATATGATGTTGTATAATACAGTAATACTGGATGCCGGTTTCCATTTAGTATCTGGACATAAAAGTGTGTTATCACATTTCAGGTTGATGGAAAAATCCCCTCAAAACAATACATATTTTTCTTATGTGAAATCTACATATGTATATTGTAGTTAACCGCTAAAAACATGTTTTACCACTGATTCAACCTTGGTACCTTAAATTGTGGATTTATTCAAACAACTTGATTAAAACCTAAAAATGATGTTTCTATATAACTTGCGTGCATCCATGATTGTGACTTGGTAACCTTAAAAAAGAAAAAGAAAAATTGTAGTCTTTGCGTCACTTCAGACGCACAAAACCATGATTTCGTTGGTTCCCTGTGCACACGAATGGCAGAAAAAAATATTTTTTTGAATGAATGAAAATCCGATATTTCGTTTTTATTCAGGAGTTTTATTGCAACAAACAATATGTTAGTCCTGTTCATTTTGTAATGATTGAGAATGGCCATTACATAGTCTTTCAATACCAAGTGTGGCCGCTCGACCAGAATCACTGTTGTGCGAGGTTTGTTTAAATTCCCTCCTATACTTTCAGTACATTCAGGGAAATGGAGGATTGATAACTTGCTGTCAGATTATATTTGACTAATAAATTGTCTCACTGAACTGGAAAAATAGCTGATTGTCACCCAAAAGACTGTGCTATAATAGATAAGACATTGCCACTAATTAGAATATCATTAGCTTCCACTTCACAAAACATTATAAAAGACATACAATCTCAAATGCGTACACACACACACTCAGACAGAGCTCATTAGGTGCACGTTTCAGGGTCACACAAACAGAGCAAAGGGACAGATGTGAGAAATACGTGGAGAAAAATACTTGCTGAGAAGATGACTAAGACAAAGAGAGAGATTAGGACAGTGAAATAAAAGATAAAGGAAGAAGGAGACAGTGGAGGAGTGTCAAGAAGACATCAGAGATTAGAGGAGAGGAGAAACGAAACCAGCGATGCAAATGCGAGTTTGAAGACGCGGGACTTGTGAGGTTTACAAGCAGCTTTAAGTAGACTTCTGGGGGGTGTTAGGGGTTTTAAAAGCTTGTTGTTTGATGGTTCAGTACAATTCCTGTAGGTGCGAGAGCCACTTCGGGGAGGTACAAGTTACACACACGCCTACAAAATCCAAGGTCTGTAGCACATTTTCTGTCAGTAATTTTAATGGATTTAACACATTTAGGAAACACATCTCATCTCAGACATGCAGCTTACATAGACCTGTCCTCATGAGCAGTAATAACACATGATTTTGTGGATTTTTTTCAAATCTCACAGGATCATGGCTGTGGTGCTGAAGAGTTTTTGAAACGCTGGCTACACTAACCTGTCCTTTAAATGCTTATTCTGTGTGTGTGTTTGCATTGGTTTTTTTTAGGGGTTTGCACAAAAACGACAAAGGTTTGTTTGTCACAGAAGAATACAAGGGAAGATGTTTAACAAGATGATGATTTGTTATGAATGGGGGCAAAGACATATCTGAATGTGGGAGAATTGTCACCACTTGAACTAAGTAGTCCAAGGTTATTTGTAAGGTTCATCACTGTTGTAAGAAGGCTATGTTTGCTTAGACATGGGTCACAAACACATTCTGTTGAATATAACAACAAATAATTAAGCCTTGTATAAGTGAAATAAGCAGAGTTGGACAGATAATCTGCTTTCAGCATTTCTTTATTTCACTACTTCACAGACAGTAATTCGAGCCACCTTAAATTTGAACATCTTTTAAAACTATTCATTTCTGAGGCACAGCAGCAGCAGTAGTTGAGCAGCAACCAGGCAAGATGCCGGTTAATGTGTCTTTTTTTTTCATATGAGACCACACAAGGCCACCGTCACGTCACTTTAATTACAGTTAATTACAGTTAAATAAATGTAGCTTTTGTATATTTATTTCATTTGGTAATTAAAGGTAGGCGCAGACGCAACAACAGAGAAAGAGATAATTAAGACAATTTCTTCTGGATCAGTGGCAGCTTTTGTGTGGGTACTGTAAGTGCTGCTACTAAATCTCTTTCTACTCTTTTATAATAGGGACAAATAGAGACAGTAAATGAAGTGTAGCTGTACTACAAGGACCCTGGGAACTGGACAATTAGACAATACTGTCAGTACATGCACACAGTAGCGGCTATTAAATTTTTTGGGTTAGAAACGTGTACCCACTTACAGACAGGGAGTGGGAAGGAAGAGTATAGTAAGATATTTAATAGAGAAGTTAATTATAAATACACATAACAGTAGCTGTGGGTGAAAGGACAATTACTGTAAATACAGACTCACCTTAAAGCTGGTGTCAGTGATAGAGCGAGGCCTTGTTTATGTGATGTGCTGGACAGAAGAGCTTGTTAATAAAATCGGCTATCAGATGCCCACAAGGCACTGAACCTGCAAACAACCTGTCACACCACTGGTGCGGAAATCTGCCATTTACCTCACCTGTATTATTTCTGCTGTGTGTTAATATTTCGTGTTTTCATTTTTCATTATTTTGAGTCAGTTGCAGTTGAAGTTTCCTTCATAAATAAAAACTGAAATCAAGCGAATGGTATGGTGATTTACTAGTAGTAACATAACCATAAAAAATACAATCGTTGTGAAAATACAGGTTTGGCAATGAACATTTCACATAAAACGTAGACACATGTAAGTTTCAAACGTGAGCATGAGCACAGTTGATATGGCTCCTAAAAGTTATGTTTCTATTAAATAAACTGTAAATGTAGGGGAAGTTATTATTGTTGTTATTATTATTATTATCATCATATATCAGACATAATGGTGCTATGTTGTCAGACATTTTTTTCACCCAACATATTAGATCTTGCAGAACAACATGCTGTCTGACTACAGTTTTGTTAAACTATTAAACACAGCACTAAGTTAAGGATAGAGAAAATTGTGGCCTGCCTTAATAGATTAAAAATGTATTATGGAGCGTTAAGGCCAGGAGAAATTTTTCTTTTAAGTTTGCATTTTGAGAATAAATTAGAAATGTAGAAAATAAAGGTGAATTACAGAAGTTAAGATTAAATAAAATTTGAGAATAAAGTCAAAATGTTGAAAAAATACTTTCTAAATTTCAAGATAAACATCAAACCTTTTAAAACTTAACACAGGAAAGACCGTACACATTTGGTTCAGTTAAAATGTTTCATTTAGATTGACACAGTTGAGTTATGTCATCACACCCCAACAACTATTTTACTTGCAGTTGCAGGGCGACACAACAGCATTTCACTGTGCGGAAAAACAAAATCTCATCTTAAAATGCATTATTTTCTGCTCATGCATATACGCATATCTCGTTCTTGTAATAAAATGATAAGAAATATGAGTAGCCACAAATCTTTGTTGGTTGTCTGTAGGAGTAAAATATTCTGTGCGGTTTGGCATCTGGGGAAAAAAAGGTACAGCTGCCTGCATGAGATACTCCAGGGTCATCACCAAAGGACAAAGCTGACGTAAAGCTGTTATAACTGTTATTGAAATACATACAGCCAGTGTACTGAGACCACCTTTCTGCTCTATTGATAGTCTCACTCCAGTTTAGTCTCTGCCTCCATGTCCCTCAACCCACCCACCACACTCCTGTTCCTTCATATCCACTTGCTACTCTTTCTCCATTTCTCACCATTTCTCACTGTCTCTTCCAATCCGTCTCTCAGTGGGTGGCTCCCATCAAAAGGTGGTCCACTTTTAAATCTGCTGCTTCTTTGAAGTCCAGCCATCATTTCTCCTCTTCTCTGCAATCTACCTTTCCTGTCCTCTATTTTCTCTCTTATCTGCTATTCTCCTTTCTTATCTCTTTGTCCGTCTTCAACATCCCCCCATTCCATTTTCTTTTTCCCTGCTCTACATCTTTACTTACCAAACTTTGGATCCATTTTCTGTGACTTTTTCTTCTCTCTCCACATGCTCTTTTTTCATCCCCTCTGTTGTCTCCTCTTCCCCTTTGATCCAGCAAGTTCCAAGTATTACTCCATTCGCTAGGAGGCATTTTTCATTGACCTAACTTGACATTGACATTGGACAACTTTTGTACACTTTATTAAACCTTACACTGCCTTCACTCCGTGGAGGTCTCGCACCAGAAATGTTGAAGAACCCCTGCTATCTATCACCCAGCAGGTGTATTAAAACATACCGGTACCAATCTGCCAACCACAGAGAAGATTTTTTGGTTCAACACACAGGGCAGTAGATTTTGGTAAAGACTTCTACAATGTTAAATCCTACATATTTTTGGATCCTTTTTTCAAAAACTCGGTTATACACACACAAATTGAAGATGGATCAAAAGGGATTTCTAATTTTCTTCACCCAACTCTGCCTCCTAAAAATTACGCTCTTTTATATGTTTTCTGTCAACATAATAACCATATGTTTACAATTAACATGAATGAAAAGACACAAATACGTTGACGCATTGAAGTTGACGCAACATATTTTTGTCCACCAAATTATCCAGTGTACAACATCCCTATTTCTCTTCCGCTAATATATCTGAGCAGGGTTAGGTTTTTAACCCTAACCACGCAGGACTCTGGTCTCGAACCTGGGTCTGCACTTTGCCAGTCTTGCACATTTTACACGCACCATCCACCCCAGCTACCTCCTTGTGACTCAATTCCTGTTAATTAGTTTGAGGTTTCATTAATTCATAAATATGTTTTGGTGGGGAATGTAATTGCAACAGGATTATTATGATCTTGCAGTTCAACATCCAGGTATGTTACTCCAACTTTATTAGCCTGTTGGATTAACATGACACTCACAGCACTGGGTTAATAAAGTAAAATATAATGGTAACTTAACATACAACGTCTGCATTTAAATTTAAACGGAAACATGATCTGTCTCTAAGCCTCTAAAATACATTTCATCCCTCAACCCAACAATCATAGAGCTGATGTAGACAGCTTCACTTACTAAATGTGAAACTTCATTCATTCATAAAATACGTTGCACGACAACATAATGATTCTGTTGTCGTTGCAGAAACTTAACTTTCTGGAGACAGGATTATGCAGTGTCAGTAGGATCTTGCCACTCACTTAATCACAAACATAAGGTAAAGACAAATGAGCTTGCTCTTATATCATTGCTGGCATGTTAAACGTTTTGGTCAATCTACAATACTTGCAGTGCGGGGAGATCCACGATCCAATGTCGCACATGACTGAGATGTTATAACACAGAGTCATAACTGAGTAACTTACTGTACAGTTCTAACCTATTTTAACATTATTGGAGTAGTATATAGCATAGACGTTATGGCTAAAACTGAACTGATTAGCTATGACATTAAGGTGTTCATGTGATTAAAACTAGTAAAAAAATATGACAGAGCAGGGCAGTGCTGCAGTAGCAGGTATCCTGGGAGCAGCTAGCGTTTGTGCCTTTGGGTTCTCCTAAATAAAAACGCTTGGTGACTGCTTTCATACCACATGTATTTACTTGCAGCTGTAGATATGGCTTCTTTGCACGCTGACAATTCTAAATTTAAATTATTAGACTCAGCTCATTTGGCTCACAGCAAAATTCAACATTAGTCACACAGAGCGCCATGTGTTACAGAGGCTGAGAATAACAGTTGTAGATGCTGCTTCAGCATCCAGAGTACTGCTGGTCTGCTTGTTAGGTTCCATAGAAATACATATAGAAATACTTGCATCTTTTTGGAGCCAGTTGCTGCTTGTGAAATGAATCATGAAAATGCTGCTAAAATGTTCAATTTTGTTAATTTTAACGTCTCCCACCCTCATTTAAAAACGTATGGACACCACCATCCTCAGCATCAGATAATCCAGCAACTCTAGATGGCAAGAACTCCTGGCAGCTCCAAAAAGCAATAGGAGGAAATTTAGAGTGACATCATGAATCTGCCCTTTTGCATCTCGCCCACTAGAGTTTAGCTTTGAACAAAGCCTTAATTAAAGTAACGACCAACTTGACTGCAGAAACTTTATTATATTTGATCTCTTTCTTGTGCTGTCCCCTGCATTTCTACCTTCTCCACCCCTACCTGGTTCCTTTCCCAGCTACTCACAATCCACAATGCACACCTCATGAAAGAGAATTAATATATATTTAAAACGGACTGTGCCAGATGGTGTGCTTTTGCAACTACATTTTCACAAAACACAGTATCTGGTCACTTCCAGCTGTTAACGGAGATAGAACTTGTTTTTCCATTACTGTGTCTGCTCTCTACTTCTACTTTCTTCTCAGTAGAGCCCTCCACTCGCAGGTGAACTCTCGCAGGAATACTTTAACAGCAGGTGCAGGCAGGGTGGTCACGGTGATGCATGGGTACACAGCATTGAGCAAGCTGGGCGGCTACATGGAGTGAGGAGAAGGCAGAGGAGGGGAGCGTCAAGATGAGAGAAGAAGTAGAAAGGAAGGCGTGACAAGGCAGTCTGAGAGGTGATAAGAGCAGAGAAAAGGGGGGAAAAGACATGAGAGTGGAAAGGCAGAGAAGAAAAGAGGGTCGAAGGAGGAGAGGATGGAAACTGAAAGGAATATGGAGGGGAGAAAGCAAAGAGAGGACTAAAAGAGAAAGTTGGGCAGACTTCAAAGAAAAGGAGGGAATTAAGCACGGGACCACCCCAGCATTGTGGGAAGCCAGAGAGACAAGAAAAAGCAAGGAAGAGAGATGTGAACAACACGTGTACGGCATAAGGCCTTTTAGTTTTTATTATTTGTTGTAACTGCTGCAGGAAAACTGGTGCATGGTTTGATCCACTCCTAGCAAACGTGAGCAGCATTCATCTCCATCTGCTCAATGGTTTCTTGGTCACCCATTGTGTTTTGTCGCCACTGCATGCTCACTGCTTTTCATAATGAAGTGTCATGTTAGTGATTAAATGTTAATTGTGAGACAAGAATATAAACAGAAAACCATAATCAACTTGTGCACAGGACTGTTACTGTGCAGTAAAGATAGACAATAAATGCATAAATCTATGTATTGAAGGTCTGTGCCAGCTTAATGGGAGGCCAACAAGCATATCGATTGTTTACACACTGGTTATATAGGTTTTTAAGAAAAAAAGATTTTTCCATGTTTCTACAAAGCAGTTGTATATAATATTGGCATATCAGGCTGGTCTCTACATGGGGGCGGTGATGGAGAGCTGTGCTAGTCTGTCACATCTGTTGGCCAAGTTGTGGTAAGAATTCACTCTGTAATCATCTAATTTGACGTGATCATTGTGTCGGAGAAAAATATTGTCTGGTTAATGTGTCTTTTGTCTCAGGCTTTATTTGGTCATAAGACCGTGACAACGTCAGACACTGTTTTTGAGCAAAACTAATGTTATCACCATGTTTAGTTAGATTCTGTCTGGGATGGCTCACAATTACACATTGTAAAACTGCATTTAGACCTCAGAATAAAACTGCTGCTACGCAGGTTTAAGATTGTGGATATGCTGTCAACATAGCAAGCTCAACATGAATTGGGAAAGCTCAACAAATGTCATGTCAAGTTTCAGCAAAATTCTAACTAACCTGCTAATCCATGAATAAAAAACAGCATCCTGACTAAGATGTTTTGTCAGGGTAACATTATTCTTGTAAATAAACTATTTAGGTTATTATCTAACTGATTTCCTCACTGCATGGAAGCCATGATCACCAAATCATAAATTTTTCAGCATGTTTGCATTAGAGGTTGTAATGTGAAGTACACACGATTGGCAGATAAATATTTTAAACTTGAAAAACACTGTTATTCTCCTTTAAGAAGTGTCTTATCCCACTTATGCACAGGCATGACAACAGAAAACACACACATTTTACACCTATATTTCAACTCATGCAGAATATACAGGCCTACTACATTGCTCCTGACACGCATGCAGTTTCTTGTGGCACAGATTTATGCATACATACATACAAATCTGCATGCATACCACATGCACAATCACACACACACACACACACAAACAAAGGATTTGAATCTCAATGCAATGCAATGCACCCACTCAGTGAAGACCATAATCAGGTTTCTCTGTGCATCTCCCGCCTGGTGACATCCATCATGGCAGCTTTGAGCAACTCTCTGATAAAGACGCTCAAATCTGATAGCTGCATTGATTGATACCGTTATGAGATTACTGGCAGGCTTCAATCCAGTAATGTAGCACTTGTGTCAGTGGTGACTGGTGTTGGAATATAGCTGTTCACCATCATATAGCCCTTTACTGAATCAATAGCTGCATAGTCTGAATTTTTTGTCAAGTCTCACTTCTTGTCAATAATTGCTAAGAAGAATAGAAATTCAGGGTCAATTAAGGCAGTAAGTAATTTATGGAGATAAGTTAGGGTCACAAAGAAATTGGCATCAGACACATTTTTAATGTGCTCTTTTTTGCATTTAATTGCAATAATAATTTTTTTTGCCATTTAAGGACAGATTTAATTTAGGTTGAATCTAGATCTAGTCTTTGTAAGATGGAGTCCTTGAAAGTTATAAGACCTTTTCCATAATAGACACCCAACACGTTATTTATTCCACCGGGAGGTCATACTGAGTCAACTCTAATTTACAGCTGGTATAAGTGCCTTGCTTAAGGGCCAGTTTCCAGTCTTGGTGGGCACTGAAGAATTGCTGCAAGCCAATTCAGGAAAAAATACTGCTGATGTTCTGCTACAACTACACCTATTATTCCATAATGTGAGTGTGAAAACAGCCTATTAGCTGGTGGGGCTGCACTCTGTAAGGCTGATGTCCTCCTAATGGTCCCTCTGGGTGCACTGGAGAGTCCCAATCTATCAGTCCAGCTCCCTCCTCACTCGTCTGTCTCTGTTTTCAGACCCTTTTATCTGTGGAAAAGACAGCAGAATGACAGAGTCCCTGCTGCAAAGATCATGCGGTTGGAGAAAATGTGTCTTCAATTTACCAGAGTATAGCTGTATGTCAGAGGGGTATACAGTATTTGAAAAGTTCTGCACCCAAACAGGATCTTTACTATTTTAAAACAGCTGCCTGTCCTTAAAAATACCCAGTAAAATTTGAAGACAAAATAACAACACTTAGAAGCATGGTATGGTAAATAATGTGCCTTATTTTTTTTAAATTCTAATAAAAATCCAAATTTAGAAAGATTTTATCACCAACTACTGCTGATTGTGCGATCTAGTTAAATAACTCTGCTACATCTCACTGTTATAATTGGCTGATCATACAAGGTGCATGCATTTGTAGCTCATCTCTCACCCACACTCTTTCCCATTCTCATTCAACAACCGCACACACAAGCTTTTGTATGCACTGAGATCATGTAACAACTGTGATCTTGAGCCAGGAAAAGGTGTGCTTGTGGGCAGGAGGTCTAAAGTGCTCTGTAGTCAAGGCAACTGTGCAAGTAAACACAATAATAACAGCTTGGATATCTGAGTGGTGCTTGACCTAACAGAGACAGATGACTTACACATGCATTAAGTACACTCAAATGCAGATGTTTTACGCCAGTAGAATATGCATATGTAAATAAATTTATAGATCTATCGCATGACCCATATGAGCATTAGCTGTATGCAGGCCCCCATGTAGAGGGGCAGACCTCTCTTGAAATTGTGGTTATTTCTGGCATCAGGAACCAAAATCTTGGATAGTGTAACACTTATTGTTTAGTAGAAATAGTTGGTGCCATGTAATAGTTATTGCAGCCACTAGATGTTAAAATGCACTTGTGGTGTTTTGCTGCTGTTACAATTGATCATATTTTAGAGAAGGAAACTGTCCACAGTTTCTATGTATCTGTAAAAGGTAAAACTAGTTAAATTTTTCTCAAAACAAATCAAACAGCTCTAACCTGAAACTTAATTCATGAATAATAAACTGAGATGATTCTATATTCTGATCAAAACAGTTGCTAAATTTTCACAAAATTTGTTTACAAAACTCAACATAATGTTTTTTTATTAACAAGTGCTACCCCAGCCGGTCGAGGCAGATGGCCAGCCACCCTCAGCCTGGTTCTGCATGAGGTTTCTTCTTCCTAGTGCTGCTCAAGGGGGATTTGTTGGCATTTCTATATAATCCCATATATTCTCTCTCTATATATTCTCTATAATTTCATACAGTTGTATTGTTATGGATATAGTCTTAAACCTTACCATATAAAACGCCTTTTAATTGACCTTTGTGTTTTGGCACTATATGAACTTAATAAAATTGAATATTAGAGTTTCCTGCATTCCACATGGCCAAAAACTAACATCAGTATGACAGACTGCAGATAATTCACTACATTGACAAGGTTGTCTTGTGTTTTTCGACATTTAGCTTATCTGATGGAGTAAATGCACTTCTAATTGAATGCATCCTAGAAGTACTGGAAGAGCAAGGTCTAATCATTTGTGTATGCTGCACACTGGATGGTTTTGGATTTAACATAAGTTTAGCATAAGTTTTGGAACAGATAGTTTTAAAGTAAATAAAAGTCAGTATTTGTGCACAAATGTGTCATTTGTAAAAAACAGTTTTCTTTAGTTGTTGTTTGGTTTGATAGTTTTCAATATGATCTTCATTAAATAAAATGTATGTTCAGATCATTTAAGCTCTGGTTTTCCCCCCCTCTGATAAAAAATCCTTTCCTGAGCTGACGTGTTGCGTATGTTGAGTGTTTTGTATTATTGTCTCTTTGCATGACCAACCTTCTCCCAATTAGTTTTGATACAATGCAGTTCTCTACTTTTGTCTCCATCAATATCCATCATTTGACCCTCAATCCAAATGTCTTCAATGTAAAGCAAAATGAAATGAAGTTGTCTTGATGCTTCCTGATCCATTTCGAGTGCAGTGGCATGTTCCCTGTTGTTTTGGTTAATCAAAAATCATCACTTGCCACCTCATTAATTGTGATTTTACTTCTTTTTTTGTAATAATAATGAATGGCTACAGTTGATTAACTTTTTAAATTACTGGAAGAATTGTGTTATTGTGGTGCCTCATTATGTGTCTCTAAAGGCACCATCAAAACTTAGTTTTACTGCCAAAAAAGTTTGTTTCCAGTGGGTGCCAGCTAACGCAAGCTAGCTGACAGCTTTTTCTCTTTTTCTCTGGAAGCGGAGTAATAACTAAATTCATATTTTACAATCATGAAAACTTCATCCTAAACTTTAACACCAGGGTACTGTATGTATTTGCATTTTCTCAATGGCAAAGCATCTGGACCGTTGCACTTTTTACTATATGGTTAGATGTCAGCTAATTTAACACACTTTAGTCCTATAGCCACAGTAAAAATGAATGTCTTATCCTGAAAGGGGAAGATTTTATTCAGATGTTGACAGCTATAGCTTCCTGCAACAGTCTGGGACAGATGTTTTATGGGTGACTCTACAACAAACAAAAATATATACTTTTAACACAGTCACTGAATTGGTATTTGCATTGTTTATAGGTAATGCATATTCACAATATATAAGCTTTTATGAACGTGCCCTGTAATCAAATTGTAAAGTATAAAGTAGTGTATTACCCATGTGGATGATAAGCACAAAGTAATGCAACAGACTTTCCTCCCAGCCACTTGGTGATTTAATTTACTCAGCATCAGTGTGAGTCCCCAAACTGATCAGAATCAATCACCTCGGGTGTTTCTCTATCAGTAGGAAGATGCTTTCTGCTACTGTTGGTCCTGCATCAGGTGTTGACACCAGCCGGTCCACAAATCTCAACAATCTGTATCCTAGCAACGCTACTGTATGGTCCAGCAATGCTGTTTAATGAATGCAATGTGTGGTCTGTTAAGGGCCTCTGAGTTATATTCGCAATTTTGAGTGTTCACGGTGTTAATGTCTAATTTCAACCAAAACATAAATGCAGTTGAGTGGCCACTTCTGAACTCACAATCTAAGTGGCCACTCGGCAGACTGCTGAGTGGACGAGTGGCTGGCTGGAGTTTAGACAGGACATTAGCTTAGTGTGTGGTTACACAGGGATTCACTCAGAATTTCATTAGCTCTTCAGCTACACAAGCTCCCACCTCAGTGTTTCTGATGTATTCAGTGTGACACTGAATGAATAAATGCTAATTACTTTTTGGCACATTCTTGCCAAAAGAGTCTTCCAGGTATTTATAGTGACCATATTAACAAAGAAAAAAAAAAAAAAGAAAATGAGCATCAGTGCCAATTACTGAAAGTTGTTGGCTGCAACAACTTTCATCTTGGCATATGATTAACCCAAAGTCATTTTCACATCGTTGTTAACAGACAGTGTCTCAGCATCAGCTCACCTTCAGATGCTTGGAAGGGAAATATTCTTGGACAGAATAATCAATCTGTTAATTACCTGACATGCTGGCTGTGAACTCATGAACAACTTCACTGCCAAATTTTAGAAGATGAAGTATGACTGCTGCAATCACAGCTGTGTAGAGCGAAAAATGCTCCCTTACTGCAAAACATAGAAAACACTGGCTCGCAGCTATGTTACTACGTATCACATGCTGCATATTCTGCATTGTTTTGTGGAAAAAAATAAGTCAGTTCTATTTTTAAGTTTTGTAGGAAAGCGAGTGGTAATTATTGTGTAACATTAGGTGGTGTCTATTTTCAAAAGCATCACTGTAAAACTGCAACTGAGATGCAAAAGGCAGTTACTGTACATCACTATCATTTACGAGGAGGAGAAAAATATTAAATAAAATGTCAAATATAAAATACATTGTGATAAATTAAGCTATGCTAATGCAGATGGTTGATGGTATTGGGTGATATGATGATGCCCTGACCAGGTGTGTAGAGCTGTTCATAGGAGCAGTTATGGGATATTGCTTTAAAGTACTTAGCCAGATGTGCACATATTATTACTGCATAATAATAACCACTAACCGTTCCTAAAGGCCATGTGTGAGCCTTAGCTTCCACTTACTGTCATGAGATGTTCTTTAAATCCCTTTCACACCAGATGATCTCTTTATCCTAACACGTAAATGTAATGAATACATTTTACATTCTTTTTCATCAGCTTTGCTCCACTGTGTTCACTGTAAACCATCTCTATTAGACATTGATTCAATTTATACTCAAGCTGTGAGGTCAGGGCTCCCTATTACAAGGGTACCTAGCACTTATGTTTAAAGACATTTTGGATCAGAGCATCCATCATACTCTACAAACTATTATTCATTTTATATTCATCACACTCTGAGATTCTTCATCGGGCCATACGTGTCTCCTTCTTGTGTCAAAAACTGAATTTCAATGAGCATACCAGCACCTCTGAGTTTTGATTGAATATGCAGAGGATTACTCTTCTTTCCCCTTTTGAGTGTCCTCTCTAGTTTAACATAAAAGGCCACTCTGTTTCAATTAATTCCTCGTTTGTGAATGTAATTATGTGTTATTATGCTGATTTGGGTGTTAAAGACACTGTCTGTTTGTCAGTTTGGCTATCTAAATATCTAACAGCAGGGAGTGGGTTCTTCCTTGTTTGTGTATGATATGAAGCCCTGAGTAACAGAACTGCAATGCAAGTCTTAGCAGGGTTATGGGTTCAGTCCCCCAATGAACTTGACACAGAAATCATATCCACTCAAGGTACAATAAGGTCCTGCAGATCAGAATAACCATCCTTGATTTATATTCAGGTGATGCTTTAATAGGTCCTTAAAGTCTGTTTCTTCTGTGAGAGTCTGAATAGTAAGTACGCCAGTGCCAGTAGTTGTGATTATCACCCATGAGCAGCCACTGAATATGGATTACGAATGTTTGCCTCTCTCTTTCTCCTTTTGTTTCGAGTGAGAGCCTGCACCCTGAAACACTCTGGATACCACTGGGTAAAATGCTATCAACACGATTATGCAAACTGCTAACAAGTACATTCTGGGAGCATGCAGAGAAGCACACAGGTGTTTGTTAAAATGATGAAATGGGCAGATTGTGGATACATATAAAGAACTAATACACTTCATTAAGTTATGGTTATATAAAATGTTTGGATAAAGTTGGGGGAAATGTAATTAAATTTACAATAAAAAAACATGAATTAGTTTAATCATTCATAAATAATGTCAATTAGGATTTGAAAAAAACTGTGAACTAAGCCACAAATGTGAAAATAGTTAATTTCAAGGTGTCAAGATTGACAGGACTATGAGACAGGCAGTGATATTCTCCAGTCACCTCATCTAAATGTGGGAATTCATTTCACATTTCATCATGTTAGCCTTAACCTAATTCTCATTTTTAATAAATCAAAGAAGCTCCACAGTAAGGTGTTTGATTGCTACAGAGAAAAGAAAGTTGCAAATAACACACATTCATATTCTGTTTTTTTCAAGCTGCCAATCAAGACAGAAGATACATTACTTAATTTGCTATTCAACAAGCCCCTGCCATTATAATGGAAAATTATTATTATTATTATTGAAAAAAAAAAATTAAAAAAACCATTTGTGGTAGCTACTAGCCATCATTTGCATACCAATATTGTTTTTCTAACCTTGTTTAGGTGTAGTTTATTTACCCCTGTAGTGTTAGTAGATTTGCTTTTGCTAGGAAAAACCCACTGAAAATGAAGTATTAACTATTAAGGCATCTTGATAAACACCTGTGCCACTTTTTGTTTGACAGTTTCACCTGAAGGATCAGGTTTTACTAACTTCTACAAAAAAAAAAACACTAATGACTAGTGATACACTGATTCCAAGCAGAGTAGACACTTTCCCCACACTGTCCTACATTAAGCCAAGAGGTCAAAAAACACTTTTACTGATGATAAAGAGGCTCTTTTAAAGTTCCACTTTAAACCAAAACAATGTATGAGTTTAAATGACCAGAAATGTAGAAGTACTCCAAGATACATGATAAGACTTTAGTAAAAATGATCATATTGCTGCAAATTTATGTCTCCTTCCTACTTCTGTGACTAAATTAACTGTATTTTCTGATTGTCTCTCTCCTCCTCCACTCCTCATCTGCCCTCCTCGCTGATGTACCTAAATGAGCAGGCCATTGCAGTAGCAGCAAATCATTAAGATAGAGCAGAGAAGGTCAAGTGGGTTTATAAAGACGAGGGACAATTAAAAACCCACTGAGACAATGTAGCTCTGAAAAGGTTAGCGTACCCTTCTAGCATACACAGACTCACACAAACACACACACACACCTTCACGGGGGAGGCAGGCTCTAACGCACACATGCCGACAAAAACACCTGCAGGGAAGAAAACACATAAAAAGTACAGATAAAAACACGAAGGCATGGATTGTGACCATGTTTGTGTTAATGACTCAATCATTTATGTTTCTTGAATAGCAGGGGTTACATGCCATGAAGCTTTGAAGAACATTTAAAATCTCATGAACTCAATGAGCACAGAGATGTTCCCATTGTGCCAATTTACCAAATAAGTGTAATGGTACAAACAATTTCACCAACAGCAATTTAGCATCTATTGTTTTATGATGAATGCTAAGTGTGGGTTGTGCAGTGGGAATACCAGTTGAGAGCTGGCTTGTCATCTTTGCGGTGATCAAAACAGCGATGAAGATGGGAGAAGCTATGCACATATAGGCCCCTACTCCACCTTCTAGTTGGCTCAGTAAACTGCTATCTCATGGCTAATATGTTAATATGACTGTTCATTTGAAACAGACAGCAGTCCTGTGTTTAGTCATCCCATCCATCCACCCAGCCTCCTCCCTGTGCAGACTTTGTGACTCTTTTCACTCTGTGACTCCTTGTGACTTTTGCTCTTGTCATAATTATTAGGCCACATAATTATAATATGAATATGAATATGACGATGACATGGACCTTCTGTTCGACTGGCAGGTGGAGGTGTTCCTTTTCTAAAGCGTAATTATGGGCGTAATAACAACTGAATAATACACTTTAATGGGGTGATAACATTTGAAATGAATGAGTCAACTGTACCTGATGTACGGTATTAAGATTTCCTGAAGAGGGAAACATGGTATAAATTATTAACAATCTGTACTATGTTTATTTCTGTTAATGTCCAAAGCATGACAGTAACTCTATCCTTTACATTTGGACAACCAGGAATGTGCAAAAACAAAAATCCTGACATTTTATTAAGCAGACTAATGTATATTTTTTTTATTTAGCTAAATATACAGAACATTGTCCCCCTTCATATCTACTTTCTCTCCTGTTTTCTTATGAACCCCATCTTTTGTATATGAGTCCTATGTCCAGTATTCATGCATGTGCCAAAAGGGTATCTCTGACTGACTCTCCTAGGTACTGTTGTGCATGTTCTCATTCAAAAGTGATGGCACTTCTTTAATATTGAGCTCAGAGTGATGTGAAAGTTCAGACTAACATCATAGATTAGAGCCTTGAATCTCTGATGTTTAGCTTTAGGGAATTATTGTTCGAGTTCAGGAATACTGATTAGGCTGTAACAAAGTGTGGGTTGAAATGTTACATGCACAGGCATTACTAATTCTGCACACCATGGGAATAAGTTTTAAGTACTTTGTGTTGCTAAGAACATTAATAGTGATGGGTTTCACTTATGACCTTTTGGAATTATCAGAAAAAAATATAAATTGTGCTGCATTTCTGGCCCCAAATACTGTATATATGTCAAAATGTATTGCTTAGTCTTAAGTAAAGTTGAATGGTCCAGACACATAAAGAATATGTCTATAATACGCAAAGCTTGTAGTATTTGATTGAGGATTTTTATGCTGATACAACATACATGCACTGAAATAAACCAACTAAGAAATCTATGCTTCCAGGAAAACTTCAATCACTAAGACTGATATCCATTCCAGATAAATGATAAAGGCCATCTTTTTTTCATTCTTTTTTTTTTACTGAGAACCCATTTATGTGATATGTAGGGTACAGCACTTTAAATGTTAATTCCACATCTCAGAAGCCTCACATTTATGTGCAATATTTGTATTATATTCTTGCATTTAAATGTCCTCGTAAGGATCTAAGATAAGCAAAATCACTATCAATTGTGGTACTGTCTTGCCCACATTTAAGAAAGAACATATGGCAAAGAAAAAACTGCATCTTTGACCAACTTCATATAGAATTTATTTACGCAAGTACTTAGTCACAAAAAAATACTGGAAACAAAGCATGTGGGTGTTGTATTCAACCTTACTGGTTTCATGGGGGACACAAAACAGCTTTTCCTTCTCCCCTCGCCTCGCAGAGAGCACATACACAACAGCTGGATCACGGAGAACATGTAGAGACAACTAATCTATGCTGCAAAATTACATAGACATGCTGTGCCGATCTTACATAACAATATAATTTTAACAGAATCCAACCTAATAAACCTATACAAACAGTGTTTCACATGTCTCTAAGACATCCTGAATGTTATGCTGTGCACCTAGCCGACAATTTCTCCTGCTTCAATCACTTCAATGTGCACACACACACACACACACACACACACACACACACACACACACACACACACACACACACACACACACATACTGGTTTGACTGTAAGGCCCCAGCTAACCCAGTAAAAAAACACTTTAAAATTGTAACACTTACAGCTTCACACTGTGAGCTAGACCCAGGTTTAGATCACTGGCAGTCAGAATCAATGGCAGACACTTAGCCTTTTGCAGAGCCTGTGTTAGATGATAACTGATCACAGCCAAAGGATGGACTATAACATTCTCCCCTTGATATATGTTGGGCAGGGGGTGAATCCTGAATGGACTGTTCTGGTGCAGGATTCTATAAAATAGGAAAAAAAAAAGCAGTGGGTGCACTTCTAAACTGCTTGGTGTGTGTCTGCATACACCCACGAGAAATTACATATATAACATATATATATATATAGTCATTCATGGTGCTAAGGGTAAGGTAAATGTTTTTTTGTCTCATAAAAATAGTATTACAACAATGTTTCTATCACAACAACCAAGTGACTGCACGCACACACACAGAGTACACATAGAATGCACAGTAAAAGCTTCAGCTCCTCAAGGCTGCATGTTCATAATGTTTACAACAGTCTGTTACTCATGGATGAAATGTAAAATCATTTATCTGATTTGATCTTGGAGGCTCATTTCTTTCCCATCTCCCTCTAGTCTCTTTCTCTCTGTAATCTCCCTCTTCTGGGTTCCCTCCATTTATTCTCCTTTCCTCCTCCTCCTCCTTTATGCCATTGCTTTTTGGCTTTATGTTTTCCTGTCATGTGTCTTTACCTTTTCACTTGATTGTTCCATCGCTGTCTGTCTTTGAGGGTCATGGTATATTTCCCTGGGTGGTTGCTCACAAGATTATTTCATGTTGGCAAACCGGCCCTGCAGTAGAATTAATTGCATCAGAACACTGATAACAGAACCAACCGAAAGGGGAGGAAAAGTAACAATTACATTTGGCTTCAGTCAGATAAATATCCTCTACTAACGCACTGCTAATATCCTTCCAACTTACTTTCTTTCCCCATATTTTGTATTTATCCTGCAGCTTTCATCCTTTTACTCAGCTGTATAGAGTGATTTCTGTCTGAGTCACTTCTTTCTTGTTGTCTTTCTCTTAACCTCAAACAACAAAGCTGTTTGCTCAGCATGTCAACATCTAGTAGGCCAGTAGCTTCGTGTACATACTGTATACATACTGTATGCGTTAATATCGGATCGGAAGCAGGCAAACAGACGCATATAAATCAATTTCCAAATTCAGTCACAGTCATTCTGTGTACAAACATGCATGCACAAACTCATTCATGTTTTCCTTCAAAGAAACATCTCATTAGTTTTCATGTGCATTAATATAATGCCTGCATAAAGGCACATACACAAAACCATCCATTGCTGTCATGTTTTAAGTCATTGTCCTTTGTGTTCAGCTGAATTGAACCACAAACAACACAGACTCTGCAGTGTCACGTTGTATTTAGCACTTAAGTTCTTTGCGTCAAAGGGGAAAGACAGCAAATAGCTCTACAAATGAATTGAAATGCTTTTCATAGCAACACACTGCTGAAGAAATATCAGCATTACACAGCATTGTCTTGCAGAAGAACTGATTCTCGCACTACTCTGGCTTGAACACAGACAAATGGATTTCTGAGCCTGTGTAAGTGTTTTGTCAGTTTTTATTTTCCATGGGTTTTCCCTAGAAAAAGCAGTTCTACTGAAACTACGGGGTATAAGAAACATGTACACAGATCACTGCCTTTATACATTTATATTGTACTCCATTCTAGTTACCTGACTTGCTTGAGCTTCTTCATATTGGCTAAACATCCGGTCGGCCAGTCCAATTCTTGAAGTGTTCGAGTAGAAAAGAAACCACCCCTTGAGGAAGTCTTTCTTTTCAAACGCATAACCCAATCTCCCACAGCATCACTTGGATATGTTTCCCGCTGGAGCCACAGAATGCTTGATGAAAATGTTATTTCCTAATCCCTGTGATAAGAAAACACATTGATGTCCAAATCAGTGCAGTCTAAGCACTGTTTCATCATGTAGCACATAATCCGTTATCACTGATTTGTCTTGGTGAGACATTTTCTCTCCGTGGGGCAAATCATCCGATGATAATACATCCTATCATGCCTGACCAGTAAACAGGTTTGAAGTGCTGTAGCTTCAGTATGAAGCATTCTTCAGTTCCCAGCAGACAAATTACTTGATATTAAAACCCTTCTCATAAGCTGTAGTGATTACAGTTGCATATCTAGAAAGTTCTGCAGTAATATTATAAAAGAAAGTTGCAGATTTACATTAGTAAACAGGAGAATAAACACGTGTATGCTACAATACACGCCAATTAGACACAACATTAACAGTGCCAGGTGGTGGACAGGGGTTAGCATGGGCGCTCGCCACAGCTTAAAATCTTTTCCATGCTGACCTGAATCCATCACAATATTTGGTCTATGTTTTTGCTTGAAAAGAAAATAACCCATTAACAGAAAGTACATATAGTACTATGCAGTGTCCAAATGGCTGCTCCCAAGTCACATATAATGTTTTTTCTTCCAAGCATTTGGTAAATACAGATCTGCACATGATTGCAGACATTTCTAGCTCCGATACTTTTAACCAGTTGCTATAGGGGCAGCGTTTCTGTAGCTTCTGTACACTACAGTGCCTACATAGAAGCAATCATCCATCACATCAAGTCATTTTTATCTTATTGACACTTGGAAACTGTAAACTGAAAACCCAGTCTAACATGCAGAAAAAAAGACACCAAAATGACCAGTAATATTGTTCTTGTCAGTTATGCATGAGCACAACAGCTCAATGAAAGCACACATTATTCATGCATATTGCACAAAGGCATGCTGGGATATACTGTACATACGTATTATTTTATATTTTCCAGTGCAGATTCTATTTAGCAGAGGCTTTTTCAGGCTTAAAAATAAGATCCCTTCATTTGATATAGACAATTTATTTAAAAAGTCTTAAATGAGACATTACACAGACCCTGCATATTACTCACAGTTATATACACTTTTATGTTTTACTCTAAGCAGAGGTGTTTAAAGTACACAGACTCAATACTAAAGTAAAAGTGTAAGTATTTCCATAGAAAAATACTCAACTACAAGTAGAAGTATCCTTTTTTTTTCTACTCTAGTAAAAGTATTAAGTGACTGCTCTAAATTTTATTTCTTCTCAAAGGAGAAAATTATGGAAAACATGGTTTTACCTACAGACAGTGGAACAACAACAGTCGATAAACCACTTTTTGTAGTGAGGGAAATAATCCATGATGTAACTAGTAACCAATTCGGTAAAATAAATATACTAGAGTAAAGATTCAATATTTCCTTCTGATTTGTAGGGGAATAAAAGTCAAATTAACATGAAATGTAATAAACTCCAATACAATCACTCAATTATATTAAAATTATTTTAGAATGAATGTAAGTAGTTACATACTTAACACCTCTGAGTCTCACCTTTATGATTTTATGATTAAATATTATTCACTGAAATTTGGTTCTTCCACTGGCATCATCATTAAAACACAGTATTTGCATGAGAAATAAAACTTGAATAACCTTTTCAGCATCTGTGCCAACTAATGAATATGAAATAATATATTACACTGTTGAGTTATTTGACTGATTCCTTGATCAAGAATGCTTTACAGCAAAATTTAGCTTGTGTATTTTTATAATTGGAAAGTAAAAGGTTTTGCATCCATGAATCTCAACATGAGTGCATACAGGGAAATAAAGTGTTTAAATATAACATTGAACTGTGGTCAGTTATGTAGGCTGAGTACAACTACACATACAGCAAAGATAGGTGGAGAGCATTATCAAAGTAGAGGTCATAGTGCGTGTATTTTATGTATTTATATACTTTAAATGTTCCTGTTCATGTGCTCCTACAACTCACAGCTGTAACAGCTTGTGCTGTACAACATTATTTGTACATGTACTGTAAGTAGAAATCCTGATTTCTACTAGCAACGATAGAGTCATTCATAATGCTCACATTGGAATATATTCAACATTGACACAAAATTCTTATTTGGCATGCAGAAACAGAAAATAATTCATCGTTAACTACAGAAACAATCATCACAAAAAATGGCACTGTCAAAACAAGAAATGTACACCAACTCTTATAGAGACTGGTTTTAAATGAGTGCTTTGTTTAATACTGAAGATTTTCATTTTTCCTTTCAGTCCTATCAGTTTTGTGCTGCAGGCAAATTTCAATAAAGTGTTTGCTGGAGTTCACAGGTAGAAGCTAAGCGTTTGGGACTAATATGAAATGCTTATGTCAGGTGGAAAATAATCTAATAATTTTGTAGGATGTTGTTTAGCTACATTCATAACGTAACGTTGTGCTGCAGCTATTGTATAGTACACATCTGATGTATGTATTCGAGCTCCTACAAAAAAAGCAAACTGGATTTTTCCCATCATTTACTCTATGGCTACTACACAGGAACAGCAACACAGAGGAGCATACTGTACACTGTGGAATCCTGCCAAGGGATGTATCTATTGATGGCACTGGGTTGTGATTTCCAAGTCCAAAAACAGCAATGTGTCAACAGCAAAACACAAGCCTCGATATCAGGCATTTCATAAGCTAAGTATCCCATGAGCCACTTGAATACTGTCAGCTATGGTTCCTATGGAAAGACAATGTGACCTCATTTTAATTCCTGTCAGGCCTGTTGCTGGTGACATTACGTTCACTTGAGACTCTTTGCCTGCATCTGTGCATCTATTAATTTATTCTTTACAAGACCATACGTAGAAGTGGAGATTTTCAGGTTAATTAAAAATACCAGTTGATCATTTAGTTATTATTTATGCATTTAAGATGAAAAACTGCACTTTTGAGTGGGTAGCAAAACTAATCATAGCCCAATGAATCGCAAATAATCACCAAAAAATCATACAACCAGACGATGCTGGAAAAAAAATCTTCTGGAGGGAGTTATGAAGAGTTAAGTAGAGTGACGCTTACCTATTTGTCAAAATATAATTCAGCCTTTTTCAGCCCTTCAACTCAGAGACCCAGATAGGAAATTTAACTTGCATCCTGGGAACTAGCCTTATTAAAACATACAACTATTCTTATGGGGACGCACTTGCCAAAGGCCTGGGACCTATTACAAATCTCATTCCATCCTTAAAAGGCGTTTGTTCAATATAGCACCTGAGAGGGTTGTTTGGTATAACAAATATGCATACAGCAGTGAAGCATTAACTGGTGTCAACAGCAATAATCAAAGTAATCACTCCACTGCCCCCTTTGCTGAACTGGCCGTAGGTATCAACAAGGTCAGAACCTACATGCAAAGTGCACAACACAGGACATGCTGTATTCTACATTTACACTAGTCCACAGTGACAAGCATTCAGTAGTTGAATATGATTCAATTGTTTGACTTATGTAAATATACCTGTACAGCAATGGGAAAAAATCCTGCAGCTCAAAACCACACATTTGGTTTTTGCATTTATCCAAAGAAATACAAGTGATGTGGGCAAAAGGAGCTGAGAATCAAACGACTAACCCTGTGGTTCATGGACAACTGCACTACCAGCTGATCCATTCCTACCCAGTGCTTGATATTACACTGGAGGACTCTTTTAAATGCTCTTTACTTTCTCAAGGCTCTATCAGCAAGGAACACATCGATAACCAATAAGATGCATAAGGTGCATAAGTCATGTGTGGTCATACGTTCCATGCAGCCTCCAGTCACATATGTCCATGACCTATCTCTTACAATAGGCGAGATAACTACCCCCACCTGTATTAGCACTTATTGAACGAATTTTATATGTTTTCAATATATGTTCATCTTGATTATATGTTGTGTTCCGCCATGGGGGTCTGCAGGCTCAAGGACAGTCTCAAGTATCACAGTATCAAGCTTCCTCATATTTGCTTCACAGCATCACATGAGCAGAACAAGTTTACCAAACTTATAATAAATGGTTTAAGCTAAACACAATCTGATTTGCACAGCTTTTTAAGATCGAAATTCCCTCTTACATCCAGTAGCACAAGGCACATTCCACTCAAGAATGCTTTTTTCTTCAAGAAGAAATATATACAGCAGCACATCACCAGGGCTGTGTGAATATACTGTGTAATATCTGCAAATTGAAAAACACTTTCTATTCGTGTAATAAAATGTGATTTGTTCTGCTGTTATGTTTTCCACTGAGTCGTTAGATCGCTTAGTACTGCGTCTGAGATCATTGAATCATCTCTCCAACAACCACGTGCTTGGCTCCCTTTTAAATTTACAAGGTGGAGAACATTTAATGCACGCACATCTCTGCAATTTGTCCACTTCTTATTGTGTGTTGTCACCATGCCATGTATTCCTTTGTGGCCACCCATGCACGCACACGTCCCTGCTGTCTCACTCTGAATTTTGGTTAATTAGCCACTCGGAGAGTTGTAAACGAGCGGGGACACACCGTTGATTAAAGTATTATTTTGATGATGAGAGCATCTTCAAAGGGAGCTGCACTTTAAGCATTAGCAGAATAATTAACACCCTGCCGGAGTAATAGGCCCCATGGACAGTCAGGGAGAGGATGTACACACAAAATCACACAGAAACACAATGGAAATATACTCCAAGCACTTTGCTACGTACATATAGAAGTTCATGAAGAAGAACAGGCTGTCATGTAATCTTGTTGGATAAACTAGTGTTATACTTGCATCATCAAATTTAATATGGCAGTTTGTTAATGATGGTTTTTATCCTTACCAGCGTTATGCAGTTGCACGCTGACACACAGATAAACTCACTCAATAGGGTGTTGGTGGTATTCTGAAGTGTAATAAAGACACTACTTCTTTATTTGGTGCCCGCGGGGACACCTCTCTCTCCCCTTCAGTCTTCTCTCTTTTCATTTCATCCATCATTCGTCACTGTTTGTCAAAGAATAGAAAAACAACTGAGAGCACTAAAAGGTCTCATTCATCTTCCTCTGTTGTGTCTTTGATCTGTTTGTATTTTTCTCTTTGCTGTCCACTTTGAATCTACCTCTTACTTCTTCTTCTACCATGACATTTTTCAATTTTCTTTCCCTCACGATTGTTTGTCCCTCCAACCCTTTCTCTTCTTTTTCTCTTTTTCGTGATGGTAATATTGTTCCTTTCCTTTTTTTTCTTTCTTTCTCTATACTTCTACATTCCTTCCATGTACGAAACAAAAGTATATGTGGCTAACTTCTTCTCCGGCATGGTGGTGATGACTAGTTTCTGCGAACTGTAAAGAAAAACCTATTTAAAGTTAGAATGGATAATAGAACAGAAATGTCATTTCAGAAATGAAGTAATTGTGTCTAGCTGATTAACCTGGCGATCGTGGCTCCCTGCTGAAAATCTTTTTTCTGTGCATAAGCCAAACCTACAACACTCCCACTGAAAACTACCCACACTGAAAATCATTATGAAGCCTCTTTTCTCTACAGGGTGTTTTACCTCTGCAGCCACCTTCAGAGTTTTGAATGTAGAGTTCTGCAAAGCTATGACTCA